>JACEFZ010028019.1:225000-343441 GCA_014155875.1 Cepaea nemoralis
TGGCATCACTCACCAAGTACAGACTGGTTTATAAACATAGGAGTCTAGCATCATATTTCCATTGTGCCTCAAGCCATGTAAAAGGGTCCTTCCTCTACTACAGTAACTGTGTAAACTGACATTACTTTTCATTCATTATTGTTCATATAGGCTGTTTGTAAAGTCTCACTATACTTTATATATAGAACAATTCTGAAAAAATGAAGTATATGACGGCATTAAAAGAATGTTCTCTACTATAGTCCATCGTGAAGCAATATGCAACAAATGGCTGTCGTCTGCTGGAGTAATTCTTTCGGAGTAATTCTTTGCACTCCAAATAGAATGGTGTTTTCAACAGAAGAAAGAATTTTTTTCAGTTGAACAAGTGTTTTGAAATGGTAGTCAATGCACACAGATGGTTGTTCAAAGATGTATAGCAAGATTTCCTGACAAACAACAACCTCATCACATTACTGTTAGAAATTTGTTGAATAATTAATAATGAATACTCCATTGGTACTTTCCAGCTTCCCCAAAACAGTGTTAGACCATAGCAGTGACTATTTTAATTAATTTACTGAATTTTTTAGCACATTTTTATGACGTCACGTATTTTCATATAATTTTTAATTGTTCTACAAACAAAGTGTAGTGAGACTTTACAAACACCCTGTAGATGTATGCTGTTGACTTTTTTGTAACTTACCAGATTTGACAATCTTCTTCTTCTTGACAGGCTTCAGTACAGCAATGGGGCTCTTTGGCTGCAGGCTGGGTGACATCCAGTAGTTTGTTGCTTCAATATTGGCCATGTATATCCTCAAGCTTCCATCCTCACACAGAAGTATCATGGTAGTACGATGCTGAAGTTGGACAGATATAAAAATTTGACAATAAGAAAGTCAGACAGAGAGTTATCTGTTTTCATATAGTGATATGCCACAGTAGCTCGGTATCATATAGCTTAAAGGGAATATTGTATGTAACAGACAAATAATGTATTCCAAAATTAATTACACTATTCTACAAATTCATTATGTCATTCCTTAAACATCTTCTTTCTTAGTTTTCCAAGTCGATGAAGTTTTCTGCTGCAGCATAATTTGGGCTTTATCTCACCATCATCATGTGCCCTGCCAGCTGGCATAAGGTGTTCATGACTCTCCACAGATGTCGGTCTTTGATGTTCTGGATCAACTCTGCTGATAATATTCCTCCATGCCACTGTCTCAATCCATTCAGCATAATTTCTCTTGGTCTGCCTCTGCCTCTCTTCCCCTCGATCTTTCCAATTGTTACAATGTTCTCCAATGCCTCTCTTGAGCTTTATGTGTCTCCGTTTATTTTCACTCTTGCACTAGGTTTATCTTTCCAGGTCAATAGATGCCATGCCAGAAAGAAGTCTGAGGTGTCAGCTGATAGGCAAACAATCTGCTGTAAACAGACACAAGCAAATACCATCCACAAAATGTTGCTCTATAGCTTATCAACAAAGAAATTCTATGCTGTCCGCCCATCCTCTTTTTGGTTCAAGCATGAGTCTGAGAACAAAAGATAGGATGACAGCTGGTACCACAGAAACATATTCTTGTGGCACAGAAAAATATCATCTGAACATTTAAGGCAGACTCATCCTACCTACAAGAAGAAACAGATATGGCCAACACTAGCAATACTGAAGTAAAATAACATGAAGTAAAATAACGGCAGCTTGGAGCACTTACTGAGGACTGGTATGCATACTGACTACATATACATTGATATTTGAGAATGAATTTAAAGGAGCAGAAATAGCATCTCACTCTCTCCATACCAAATTTAATGCTAATTTAATTTAATGCTGTATTTGGTTACACTTATATTTTATAGGAATGAGATCTACACAGAAAACTGGCTCATGAACAGCATCATGTCTCAGAGACCAAAATACTTTAGCCTTATTAAATATCACAGTGGCTTGGAGATAACAGTGATAAAAGGCATGATTCCTGGAAGAAGAAATAGGGTTGACTAGCATGATGATTGTCACAGGACAATGGTGACACCTAGGACTTGAACATGTATGAGACAATGAAAATGGCAAAAGATCTAAAAAAAATTTCAGTGAGCCATAATTAGAGTGATATTGTGCAAAAGGCCTTCCACATTACGACCCACATAAGAATGTTGAGTACTGTTCTAACCCACATCAAGTCAGTAAATAACCTTTTTATATTCCTTAAAACACATTTGGTATATGGTGTTAGACCAATATTTATATAGACCATTTGGCACTTGGCTTCCCATCTTAGGCTGCGGCAACTGGTGAGCCCAGGTCAATTAAATAAATTAAAATCCGCCTGGATCTGGAACAAACTCATGAAAACCGGGACGAACAAGCAAGCTTTTAGCCACTATGCTGCCACGGCTCCCAACCTGTTACAGGCAAACTAAATGAACATCTCAATGAGCTTAAAACATCCAAGTTGACATCTGAAACAGAAACTGAAATAAGAAATAACACAAGAAGAAAGAACAAAAGGAAGATAATCATTTGACCACATCCATAAGATCAGTTTCAAGTAAACACAATATGCCTCTTAATGATAACTACTATGAACTTTTCTTAGCTCAAAGCCTTCTTACCTGGTCTGAGTTTGATGCTGGGTGTCGAATAGCAACAACATCTTGAATCTAAAGGAAAGATGGGAAATACAGGAGACACTTAGATGTCATTAATTTATGCCGTTTCATTGTATCAACACAAATATGGATATCCTGGGTGTTATATCAATCTTTCAAGTGTCATCACCACTGAAGGTCAGCTGTAATGAGTCGCCAACACCCTCTGTCCTACATCTTCATGGTGAATTTATACTATCTTTTTTTTGTCCATCCCTTGATGTTGTCTACCCACCTGTAATGTTTGTCTCTTACACATTTCCCCTCAACTTTTCCCTCCAGCTTATTATTTAGAAGAGGAGCTGTGTCTTTTTATATGGCTAGAATGCCTTAATTGTTTTACCTTAATCTCAAGAGGCCTCCGTGGCAAAGTGGTTCAACCATCTGCCTCTGCTCAGACGATGGGTTCATTGTCAGGCTCTGTCAGTTGGTTCACGAGTAAAGTTTTTTCAGAGATCCTTAAGGGTTGTTGCTGGATTTATGGAGTTCACGCTTTATGCAGCACTTTCGGCAGGAAAGATTGCTCTGCGAAGAGTGACCGGGTTATACAGGATAAAGCGCGGTGCAATAAGTCGTCCTTCTTGCCTTTTATATTTAACCTTAATCTCCTTCAGTCATGTTTTCTTCAATCCCAGTTTCTATACTGCTACTTTGTTTCTTCTTCAGCCATGGTATTCTTGCTATTCTTCTGTATGATCACATAGGGTGTTATAAGGTAATAGTCAAATTATTCCAGATACTGCTACATGTGTATGAAGAGTTAAACATTCATATATATTCAGTCATGGCATTATGAGGTAAGGTAGCCAGCTCATTGCCCCATTTGCCATTCCTTTCAAGAAAAATTCCTGGTAATCTGTTTCACAATAGTGGGGTCGACTCAGTGAAAAACCGTGTCAGAATTTGGAATTGAAACATAAACAATTGTAATCAATAAGCAAGTGTCCTAACCATCATGATTTCAAGATTCCTAATTGCTAAACAATAATGCATCAATCAGTCCCCCACTGACTGAAAATACTGATTCAACAGCCAATTACATTTCCTCAAGTTTTGTACCTGATCACTGTGGATAAATGTAGAGATATTTTCCCAGGACAATTTACATACAAAAGATAACAATTTGTCAGTGAGCCTAAGTTAGATAGTGTGGCTAAATGTCTTAAGACCAGCTTCAAAGGTAAAGTACAGAAATGATAAATGTGTGGTCTCTAACCTTGGCCTTGGAGGGCAATACTTTAATTTCCTGGACCATGATGACATCAGGCTTGATCATGAGGACAATAGGGTTGTTGGTGGCCTGGGCCATGCAGTACAGCAGGCCTGTATGTCCAGGGACCTCAGACCAGGACACCAAGGGCTGGGCATTGCCACCTTTGCCTCCACCATTTGAGCTGAAGAAAACATGGTAAAATGGCACACAGCTTAACCAACTGAAATATCTGCACACAATTTAATAAGCATGTTGTAAATATGTTTCAACATTTAATACATTATAAATGTATTGTTTGTTGAAACAGACTGAAAGTCATTTTATTTTTGTATAAATTGTTTTCATAATCAATAAAACACATATAAATGTACTGTTCACTGGAACAAATTAAAAACTTTATTATTTTAATTGTGTTAAAACTGCTTTCAGAATTCTTTTAAAACATGTATAAATGTACTGTTTGTTGGAACAGATTTACAGTTTTATTCATTTAATTGGGCATAAATTGAATTCAAAATCACCATATGCCTATAAACCAATCAATTGTTGAAACTGAAACAGACTTTCATTTTTATTATTTTAATTGCTCTCATAATCACCACACATGTACACAATTTTAGCTGAACACAGAACAACTCTACTCATTATTCACTATGATTCTTGATGTTGTTAATACTTTAGGATGCCAAACGAATATATAAAATATTATTAGCTTTTTTATAGCAATAAAAAAAATGGTCCTTCTCAAGTGTACTGCAAGAGACCAGGTTTATTTTCAACGCATTCTTAATGAATTTCTTCCTATTTTAATTTACCATTTTGTAATAAAATCACTAAACATCATACCAGCTAGTATACAACTGTATCTTTAATACAGTCTTTCAGTCCATATGTGCTGTGCTTAATGGCCCGATTACATCCTAATATGCTTCTCTACAGATGTGAAGTTCCAGTACTGATCTTACACACACTTCTGATTTCTGAGTTTGGAGAAGGAATGGAGTCCTGCAATACAGCACCCATGGAAGCGATAGTCTTGTGTCAGGTCAGGATAAATCTCAACATCAACCTCTGTCCGATAGATCCAGGCACTTTTCAGACCTGAATGCCAATTCCCAGAACTTAAGAGGCAAACCTCATTTTTCCAGAGGATTCACAACCAAGCAAGTACATATCATTTTCAGTCTAATTCTGCCCTCAGAAGATGAGGAAAGACACTTGTTAAAATGTTTCTTGAACATACTGTGTGACTTACAATTAGTTCAGCCACAAAAATGACTTACACAGCTATGTGTTCTCTAAAATGAATTAAAAACTAGAATAAAGAATGCTTTTAGTTTTTGTTTTATGTTTGCTCGCTTTGAACTCAAGCATAGTCCATACACATGCTGAACATGATTGCTATTGCAATGGACTAATTTTTGCTTGTGGATTAGCTTTCTCTATTACTAGTGTCTCTCACCATCAGGTGAACCCACTCTTGACTTCTGAGGTACTAGTAATTTACATCCCCAAGTCAAGGACAATAGAACATTTTAGCCCAACTGTCATGTGGAGGGGTCGAACATTCTACATCGGCATCAGCACACCAGATGTTTAAGAGTGGGCGCTCTTATTCATTCAGCCATGCTGACCTCCAATGTCCAGAATTAAAAAATATTTAACTAATGCTGTTCTGGGGTGGTGGGGGGTGAGAGAGAGAAGTGGAAATGAGTTGGTCACCAAAACTCATAACATGTATCACCTAGTATATGAGACACAAGAACCCACAGAACAAATAAAATAGAAGGGGACTTAAGAAACGTAGAGAATTTGAATATCTGGGGAGGACATAGAGGAAGCTGTAGGAGATAGCACAAGACAGGATGACTTGGCATGAGTTGAGGACCATTATTCCAAATAAGGATAAAAGGCAGCAGAAGAAAACAGAAATAAGATGCCCATTTAATGCCAACCAAAGAAGCAGCTGCCAATAATTACAATATAATCAGGACCAATAACACATTTTGCACCAACCTCTTGAAAGTGATGGGAAATAAATTTGTGACTGTTGACAGGTCTTTGGCAACTGGAGCAGCAAAGCTTTTGCCTGGGAAATAATAGTGTAAAAACATTATGTTGACGTATCAATCATCAGGATGCTGTATGACACAAGATATCTTGTTAATTGTTCTCATGGTAATATTTCTTTTAACTCTGAGATGTAATGGTAAGGTAAAAGCAATGCAAAGACAATTCAACAAATGTGCATGAATTAATTTTTTATGGCATAACATTAACTGCCATGGTTTAGAGTAGTTTGTCCACTGGTTAATTCTTCTTCTTCTTTCATTCGCTTGAAATTTGTCTATATCCACAATGCTGTCTCTTGTATGAATTTCACTGTCTTTTTTTAGTTCACTCAGTGGAACATAGTTTATCTTCCATTGTTGTTTCTTTAGGCCAGAAGGTTTGTCAAGATATGCTATATTTTGGGCAGTCTTGGAGTATGTGATGTACTGACTGTGGTACCAATCCTAATTGTTCACATAGGCTGATTCGTCAAGCTTGAATCTTGTATACATGTGGTTGTATAATCCATTCTGTCCTGTTGTGAGACAAATAGCTTATAGACACCACAATCTGAAGTTCGATGAAATACAAATCAGCAATACAGATGAAGATAAAACAAAGCTGAGGAGTTTGGCATCTGCTTCTAACTCCAACAGTTTCAGTTTCAAATTCAGATGCAGACAATGTTTTCAGAACATTTCTTTCCATGAAACCCAGCGTTATACATTTCCTGGATCTGCGGGCAATGCATTGAATGGCAAATCTTCTCACACAAGGACAAAAGAACAGGTCCTTCATGCACACATTGAGCACCATCAAAATCTCTAAGCAGTTTGAAAGCATAAAGAATAGGCTGTATAGGCGGCAGCTCTGACAATATATCAACATTAAAATACCTATCCACAAAAGAACATTCATGGTAAATGTGAAAGAAGGACAATAAAACTCTAAAACATGTGCTAAGTTAGATCTGTGGACCATAATGTGCAGATATCGCAACATTGCTGTGACACAGGCAGAACATAGCCAATACTAATTTGAGAACAAGAAAAAAAATTACGAACAAGAAAATTGGTTATATATGGTAGTTTATTTACTTTTGGTTTTGCTTCTAATTTTAGCTGATGCCGCTTTAACATGTCTCCACATAAAATTTATTCATTCCCTTCTATGTTAATGTTATGTATTTTTGTGCTTTAAGTTTTGACAAAAACAATTAATTTTAATAAAATTACTGTTACCTTTCATCTTAGAAATTTCAACAAACAAAAAAAGACAATGAAATAGAAGGATGTACTATAGAAGAAAAAAAATACTTAACATAAAATGGAAGAGAACAGTGATGCATGACTCACCTTGGGTGTAGCTGAAGAAAATGAGCTGTAGTGCATGAGAGTAATACACAGACACACCCCCACCAGCTACCTGTCCATTGATATCCTGCAACACAAAATGACAACATAAAAGCAAAATTACTAGTGCATGTTCTGAATGAAACAAAAGCAATGTAAGAAAAAGAGGATACTGATAATAACAAATCAGTAAAGCATAGGAATAAAGGATAACCATTTTGTATATAATCACACTGGTGATTGTTCACTGGAAAAAGACTACACTACATGCAAACCATATAATATCTAACTAGAAATGGACATACATTTATTGCTAGTGTAAATATCTTTAGAATTATTGTTAATCCATGGTTCTTCTGAACATTTATCTTCATACCATCAATTTAGCTGTGATTAATGTGAAAAATGTATTTTGCCCAAGCAGAAGCAGCATTTCAGAAGATAAAGAATTTTTTCTGCAATATATCTTCATCAATAGTTGTGAGAAAGAGAGTTTGTGGGAGCTAAACTAAGCCAATCCTGATTTATGGAAACACATTGGCACCTTGCCGTCTTGACAGAAGATAGTTTGTGCTTTAAAAAGGCATAATAACTTTTACCTTTGGCGGTAGCGAATGTGACTGATAAGGCCAATTTGCGCTGTAAATGTCCGTTCACAGTGGGTGCATGTGAACACTTGGTCATTTCCACCATCATACACCATCTTACATCTCACACGCTCAGTGTGTGACTTATCTGCAATAATTTTCTCCTTTGTCTTTATTCCATTTCTGATGTTTGCCCTCCATGCAACACGTTCAGCGGCGACTTGCTCCCAATGTGCATTATCAATGCCTGTATCAATCATGTCCCGCTTACACACATCTTTGTATCGTAGTAGAGGCCGACCCTGAGATCTCTTACCCATCTGTAATTCACCAAAAAAGATGTCCTTTGGTATTGTACCATCATCCATCCTCCTAAGATGTCCTATCCATCTAAGTCTACGAAGACTGAGCATGGAATAAACTATCACACAACCTGATCTTTCCAATACTTCAGTATTTGTGATTTTGTCTTGCCACTTAATACCAAGAATTCTTCGCAGACACCGCATATGAAAGCTGTTTAAACGTTTCTCTTGGTGTGAATAAGTTGTCCAGGTTTCACTGCCATAAAGAAGACACAGGCTTGATAGACAAGGACTTTTGTTTTGGCAGTAAGCTTCCTGTTCTCCCCCACACTTTTTCTTAACCTGTTCATTGTTGTTGCTGCCTTACCAATCCGGATGTTGATTTCCTGATCTAGGGATAATTTGCTATTTACCACTGATCCTAGATATGTAAAATGGTCTACCATCTCTAGTTCGGCGTCGTCAATAAAGATTGATGGTACCCCATGTGCACCTTGTGACATAATCTGTGTCTTCTTTTTCCTAATTGTTAAACCAAATTCAGAACAAGCATTGGAGAATGCAGATAGTAGACATTGCAATTCTTCCTCAGAGTGGGTCGTAACTGCAGCATCATCTGCAAAAAGCAACTCTCTGATCAGTACCCTCCTAATTTTGGTTTTGGCCTTCAATCTCTGAGTATTATAGAGGCCGCCATCTGAGCATGAGTGAATGTATATACCACCACCCTGATCACGAAAGGCATATTTCAGTACAAGTGAAAAGCTAGTACACAACCTTGCTTGATTTCAAACTCTTCAGAAGTTGCACCATCAAACTTGATTATACCCTTCATGCTTGTGTGGAACGATTCCACAATGGCAGAAGAGTTGGTGGGCAGCCAATCTTCTTTAGTGCCTTGAACAGACCCTCACGACTGACCAAATCAAATGCCTTTGTGAGGTTGATGAAGGCAATAAACAGTGGTTGATTCTGTTCACAGCATTATTCTTGCGTTTGTCGCAATGAGAATATCATATCAATGGTAAACCGGTTCTGTCGAAAGCCATACTGTGAATCGGGGTAGACTTGATCTCCTAGGACTTGAAGTCTGCGCAGAACAATTCTGGCAAATACTTTCCCAACAATACACAGAAGTGAGATACCCCTATAGTTGTTGCAGTCGCTCCGATCGCCCTTGTTCTTGTACAGTGTTATGGTGCTTGAATCTTTGATATCCTGTGGGACTTGTCCTTCTCGCCAGCATAGCTCTATTAGCTGGTGGATCTGTAGAGTGAGTGTGTCTTGCCCACTCCTGATAACCTCTATTGGAATCCCATCCTTACCTGGAGCCTTGCCAGATGCAAGTTCATTTATAGCACACTTAACTTCTGTTATGGTGGAAAGTGTGTCCAGGTGGTCAAGAGTTGGTAGAGCCTCTATGGCGTTGTGGGCATCATCCGCTAGTTTGGTCTCACTTGAGTAAAGCTCCAAATAGTGCTCTACCCATCTGTCCATCTGCTGTTTCTTATCAGTGATGATTTCTCCAGTCAAGGTTTTCAATGGTGCACTTCTTTTGATCACTGGACCACAGGCTTTCTTTATTCCTTCATACATGCTTCTTATGTTTCCCTTATCACTTGCGATTTGAATGGACTCACATAACTTGATCCAATAATCATTTGCACACTGCCTCGCAGCCTTTTGCACATCCTTCCTAGCTTGCCTTAGCTCACTCAGATTTATGGAAACAAATCATGCACATTTAGCAGACAAGTGAGGAATTATGTAGTTGCTGCAGAGGTGTGGTTTTATAGAAGAATGATAAGAACATTGTGGATGGAGAGAAAGAGCAATGAAGATATCTTGAATGAAATTAAATTGAAAAGAAAACTGGTTACTTGTATCAGAAGAAGAAGTCCATATTCTCTGGACAAATTATGAGAAGGGGAAAGCTGTAGTATTTCATCACAATGGAAAAGTTGGAGTGGAAGAGAGGCAAGAGGAGACCAAGAGAGAAGATTCTGGACAGTTTGATGTCATGGCATAGAGGAACATCAGTATCAGAAATGAATGACAGCACACGAGACAGAGGGCTGTGGACAAAATGATCACAAGTGCCTCACGGCATGAACTATGCAAAGAAGAATGTTAAAAAGACACACATATTTATTTATATTATTTCATACACACACAAATACATGATCATCCTTTAACACTGAACACACATGTGAACTCACTTTCAGGTCAGCATGATTCACCTCCGTGACATTGGTGATGTAGAACGGACCATGCCTGGCAGAGCTAGAATCCTCCAAGGTCTGTGTGTAGATATAACCAGATGAGGCCATCATGACAAGAGCCCGACTCTCGTCGTTGAATATGAAAGTCACATCCCTGATTTTGCCGCTGGGCAACAGGAAGAAGTACTGAGGGCTAATGGCGTCTGCCCCAAGGTCATATATCTGTGGGAAATTATCATTAATAAGAAACATGAAATCAAACAAGTCAATAACTACATTTATGAAGGAAGCAGAGAGTATACATATTAATATGTTACATCTAAGAAGTAAGCAGACAAATTAAAATATGTGATCAGTAAGAATTGAAGTAGTTCTGGCAGCTAATGGCAAACCAATGTCACATCTATAAGCACTGGTCCAGAATAAAATAAAATCATGATGGTAAATACATATACCTATGGTGAAAATGGACAGAATAAAGAAGAGGGTTATGTTCAAAGCTAATCCAAAACAATGTATTCTCTTAGTGAATTTAAATAGACAGAAGTCACAAACAATATGTTGCATGATTTACTGCCCGATATATTTCGCTGCATCTCATCAGGTGCATGCTGCAGTTTTATATCATCTGAAGTGAGTATTAATTTAGTGAATTTTATGCAAACAGAAAGAGTTTGTGTTCAATTTGAAATTATTGTGGGGATAAAAACTGCTCCACATTTAAACAATACCCGTGACTATGAGCTTTAAGGCTTTCAGCCAGAGTATTATTCATTTATCCACTTCATATGATATATAACTCTGCAGTGTGCACCTGACGAGATACAGCAATATATCTTTTTCTTCTTCAGCATTCCGAGCCATTGAGGTTCTTTTCTGCAGATACAAGCCGTCTCCATTCGTCTCTCTGGTTGACCTTCTCTTGCCAGTCACTGATTCCAAGTGCCTGTAGACCTGTATGTATATTATCTCTCCACCGCCTTCTTGGTCTACCTCGGGGTCTAAGGTCATTTATGTCCTGAGTGTAGGCGAGTTTTGTTTCCCTATTATCTTCCATTCCTTCTATATGCCCCAGCCATTGTAGTCTATTAGCCTTCATGATACCAGTGATTAGCGGGGACTTAAACAGATCATAAATGTCTTTGCTACTTCTTCTTTTCCACTCTCCACTTTGTGTATCCCTAATGGGCCCAAAGATGCGTCTTAAGACTTTGTTCTAAAAGGTTTGTAACAAGGCTTTTTCTCCTTTCGTTGCACTCCAGGTTTCAGAGCCATACAGCACAACTGGTCTAATCAGTGTTTTGTATATTGTGATCTTGGTGTTACGAGATAGCGCATTTGATTTTAGTAGATATTGTAGTGCATAGTTTATCTTATTTCCAGAGTTGATTCTAGCTTGTATTTCTTCCCTTATGATGTTGGAGCAGTTGAAGATTGTACCCAGGTATTTGTATGTTTCCGTTCTTTTAATGGTCATATTATCTATTTGTATGTGGCCAGAGTTTTTAGCTGTTTAGGTTTTAGCAGCAATATATGCCAAGCCATAAATCATGCAAGCTATTTTTTATGGCTTCTGTCTTTTAAACCAAAGCTAAATGTCATATTTTGGGTTGTTTGGATGAAAGACAATAGTGACAGATACACATGTATTTTAATAACACACTAATGCAATGAGGAAAAATGTATGTGTTAGTAGATGTCTCAACTAGTGGACATAATTTACTGATGGATGTATTGGTATAGAAGTCACGTGCTCTAAAGAACTGTTCGACAAACTGAAGTCACAGTGTTAGTAATGAATTTTAAAAAACTAGGATTTAAAACACACACAAAAACGTTAGAACACCAGCGGAAAACCAGTATATGAATTTCTCAAGATCAAGTCTATGGGCCAGCCCCAAATCTAGAGATGTGTGGTGTGAATGTTAAAACAAAAACTTTACAACATTAACTTCCATGACATGAACACAGCAAGCATGCAGCACGTAATTAGAATATATAATACAAAAGCAGAGGCGATGCACATCTCAATATTTGCTTCTTATTTTAAAAATATTTCTGATGTTTCATTAGACATGAAATCATTATACATCACGCGCATCACTAGTGATGGCAATACATCTAGCCTGAAGTTGCTTCTTTTGTGGTTGTTATACAACTGTTGGTTAGTGAACTTGCCTGCCAAGACAGTAGTTCAGGTTCAATCCCCAGCAGAAAGAGGATTAACTGTTCCAATCAGCACAGCTATAGGGGTCACCCAGCCTCACAAAATAGGCCAATCCGGTGGTCATGAGTTCAAATCTCCACTGAGGCAGATTTCTTAAGATTGATCTGCCTCACAAGTCTACAAAGCCTAAAATGGGCACAAGAAGAAGTAAAGGTGTCTAGTTTGATAATGACCATATCACCCATTGAGACCCAATTAGCCTATAAAAAATATGGTGCTAACACCACATACCTAATATGCCTCAAGGCACGTAAAATGGTCCTTTACTTATTTATTTAACCCTTTACAGGGCAGGTCGGCCATTAGCGGCCGATGCCTTTAACGAGCAAATCGCCCGATCGCGTCCGATACTATTATGCATTGTAAAAACGCGATCTCTCGGCTTTCCGACATTTCCGACGGCTACTTTCGCTTTCGCAGGGATAGCTTGACAACGTGGCCGCCATTTGTAAACGCCGACAATGAATTTGAACGGACTTTTACGGACTATTTTTGATAGTTTTCGGGGTTTTTACGCTGTTTTTCAAAACGGATTTCGGCGATTCTTCAAGTGATAGCCGAGATTTCGCTAGATTCAATTTAAGTGACATTAAAGGGCACGAAGTTGATTATTAATCGGAGCTAGATATCAGTGATCAGTGTTACTTTGCATTAGCAGTCTGAGTCGGACTTTAAAGAAAGTGATTATGATTCTGAAAATGTGTTTGTAAATTGCCGTATAGATGACGGAAAATCACAGACAACATGCTGTATTTCGTAAATATTTGTGTTCATATATGGATTACCGACAACAATCATGTGAGTAACGTATTCTGCATGCTTTTCCCTTCATTGTGTTGTTTATTTAACTAAAATCGGTTGACTAACACCTTATTTGTGATGTTTTTACTAACGCGACACAAAATTTTACCAAGCCTGAAAAAATCTTGCCCGTTCAGGGCTAAAAAATGGATAAGCGTCTGCCCTGTAAAGGGTTAATTAGTCAATGGCATAAAACATATTTTTATAATTGGTAATAATGTGGACATTTTTGGAAAATCATTATTTTTTTTCTTCAAGTCTGAAAAGAAAGGCCTTAATGAAAAATATATGACAATAATTATGTCAATACACCAGAAAAAGAATATTGATGATAATGATACAGTGGTTGGCGTGGCTGAGAGGATAACACACCCAAACTTTCTCTGCAGACCTCAGCATAGTGAGTTAATTCCACATGCCGAGCAGTTGACTTAAATGTTGACTTCCCTCTTGACTTGGAGATGTAAATTACAACATCTCAAAGACTGGAGAGTGTTCACCTGATGGCAGGGAACATTGGTAATAGGGAAAGATAACCATCCTACATAACCAGTCGAGAACACTGACTAGTAGTAACAACTACAAGTGGCAGCATGCATGTGGACTCGAGTTCAAAGGGAGTTAACGCCAAAAACAAAACATGATGTGCAAACTGTGGAGTGTATTAACATATTAGATGTTATTTTAAATCTTCAGAATTGTGATCATGCATTGTGTAATTGGAACAGTATAACTTGAAAATCATGATGATGATGATAACTATATGGTAATTGTGCAGATATTGCAGAATCTTCATGACAATAACTCTACGTTAACTGTGCAGTGACTAATGTTTAATTCTATACAACCAATGTGCTGTAAATGTTATTTTAAAGCAGATGAATGAGTTGGGGTAATTGTTTCTCTTACCTTCACAAAATCTGCTGTGACAATTGCCAACTCAGTCTGAGATCCAGGCAGCCAGATAGCCTGTTGGTGCAAAGTAAACCAAATGCCAAAATCACAACAAAATAATAATCTGATATATGCAGTAACTCTATCACTCTGTATATCAAATGTCAGAAACCATGGGGGAAAATTACTTATCAATTATATTCTTAGTGTTAATTTCCCAATCATGATAACAGCAGCCAATACAAATTAATGCCAGCATGAACTATTCTGTCTCATCAGCCAAAGATATAAACAGTACTATCTCTGTAAAACGTGCTGTAGACAGCATATTTGCCTGCAATTTATCTTCGTCAATTGTGGTGAGAAAAAGAGTCTGTGAGAGCTAAACTAAGCCATTCCTGATTTACGGAAGTAAATCATGCACAATTAAGCAGATAAGTAAGGAATTATGTGGTAGCTGCAGATATGTGGTTTTATAGAAGAACACAGTGGATGGATAGAAAGATCAATGAAGATATCTTGAAAGAAGTTAACTCACAAAGAGAACTGGTTACCCGTATCAGAAGTGACAGTCCACATTTTTGAAGCATGATAAGAGAAGGTGAAAGCCGGAATATGTCATCACAACTGGAACATTGAAGCAGAAGAGAGGCAGAAGGACATCAACAGAGATGTGTTCAAATCTCCCTCAAGGCAGATTTTTAAAAACCGATCTGGGCTCCTGGGTTGACCCAGCCCAAAACTAGGGTACCAGGAACTGTCATGGGAAGAAAGGTGGTAGGCGTGATGTTGACCACATCACCCAACGAGTGCTGACTGTTCTATAAAATATGAGTCTAGCATTATATACACAATACACCTCAAGGCTGTAAAAGGGCAATTTACATCTTTTAAACATATGTTGTTGTAGCTGAAGTGGCATTGTGGTTAGTGTATTTCCTTACCAAGTCTGTGGTGTAAGTTCAATCCCCAGTGGTGGTAGAATTTATTTCCAAACTATGGGTGGCTATGAGGTCAGCTTAGCCTCATATAATGAGGTACTGGATAATTTTCTAAATTTTCTGAAAATTATCTGAGAAGCAAAAGTGATGAGAAATAGAACTGGTCACCTTACCTCCTTATGCTGTGACTAATATATTCAAAGTCTTACCACTTTATGCCACTTAATGTATGTTATAAAGTTACCCCTTGACATTTTCTGAAGTTGGTGTCAACCTTAAAGCTATACCAGTCAGGATAACATCCCTCCCTTGAGGATCAAACTCAGACCCTGTATGGATAATTCAATGCACTAACCACTCTGTTACCATGATTTATATTGTGTACACATATATTGAATTCTACTCTATGTCTCTGTACTGATAATTCACAAATAACATGCTTCAAGTAGAAAATATGTACAACATGTGCTTGTAATGTATGTTGTGAGTGTTGAAATAGGAAGGAAAAGTTGCATATTCTTTGTAGGAGATCGTAGTCAACCCCAGTATTTTTGGCTGTTTGGGATTTCCTTGCAAGTTCAAATTCAGTAGTTTGCCATTGCTTTCTGAATGTCCGGCACTCATACCATTGTTTTAAAACCAGTGCAAGGTGGTTTGCTTCCAAAGTGCCAGCAGCTGTCGTTCAAATGTGGTATGCTGAATTATTAACTGCGTTCATAACTTCTTCACAACAGCGCTGGTTTATGGACAGAGAATAAAACAAATGCTCAGTTACTAAGAGTTGCAGATGATACAGGATCAATCATCACTACTATCAGAAAAACACAAATGAAATTTATGGAGCCAACCAACAGAAGAGGGGGTATAGAGAAATTAGCCTGAAACAGGAATGGAGGGAAAATCACTGAATATGGGTAAAACACACACTCAGGAATCCATAATAAAATAATTGTGGAATCAACAAATATCCTGCAATCAACCAGATAAAAGAAATACAGGCAAACAAATAATATATGCAGAAAGCAAGAGTTAAAGACAAAGATGAGAGAGAAATTGGAGAAACAGAGGCGATAAGAAGGTTTGGTCAGAGATGGTCAAGGGTGAGGATCTAATATGCAGAAGGAATAACTGTACCTTAATAATGAAGTTTCCTGTGGTCAGTGATGGGTGTAGAACAAGGTGGTCAGCTACTGTTCCAGAACTTGTGAATGTCATAACATGACAGTCCTGAAAGTGAAATAAGTTTTAAAATTGACATTCTAAAGGTGAGAAGATAAATTGAACATTACATACTCTGAATAATAGTAATGAGTAATACTGCATATAAGTTTGTAAATTAAAGAATCTTTGCAAGAAAGTAATAAATGTAATCTCCAAGTCTTAACTTCTTTCCTTTGTTTCCATTGTGAAATATCTTGAGTGGCTATATGGTCAGCCCATCCCAAATGAGCACAGGATAATTTTCAGATTTTCCTGAAAATTATCCCAGAAAGAAAGGTGAAGAGGAAAAGAATTAGTCATCTCACCTTATTATGCTGTGACTAGTACATGCGATGGCAACACTTCACACATTGCCTTTTGCTAACCTCTAAATTCACCGAGTTTATTTGGTTCTCTAAATGAGCTCCATATTGGTGATTCTGTCATCCCATTTCAGTTCTATTCTGAGCAGGCACCAATGAATGAAAGTTTGTAGTTTATTAGTGACTGTTTTCATAATTTTCCAATGTTTCTGATCTATACAGTAATACTTGTTTACTCTTTATCAAACCTATTGCCAATCCCACCAGCCCTTTGATTTTCAGAAACTCCAAGAAGGGACAGGATCCACAACAGAATAGTTCAGCAATGTCTACACTAAGAACAGCACGTCTTGCAACCATGGACCAGAGCTTCCAGAACAATAATTGACTTTATGATGACACAAACTTAATGCTAAGCAGACTTTCATTCTTTTACGTCTTCAAAAATATTTCATGTCACAAAGTGTTAACCACCTTTTAGCTGCATAAATAAAAAACTAAACCATACAGGCATAATATAATATCTAAACTATAACTGTTATAAATTTTGTGTAAACTTATCCTCGACCATCCACTGTCATGTATGTCTGAAGCAGTGAACATGATCTACTTTTGTTGTACATACCTTTAATCCACAAACAGCCAGGTAATCCTCATTGCAGGGATTTCCTGTGATGGACAGAACTGTGAATGGGACAGGAGCAGATGACAGGCGCTGAAATTAGACAAAACGATTAGGAAAAATCAAAATGCACTTGTGTAATTTAAGCAAATTAACCTCGCTACAGTCAAGACAAGTTCACAGGTGCTCAATTCACCTCCGCAGGTTTCAAACAGAATGCAGATTAATTACCCCTTGAACACACTGGTTGTGGATATGCCTGTATCATTCTTTCATGTGATCTTTCTGCCTGGATGAGGGGTTCCAAATACTAACAGTCTTAGGGTCAGTGCTACATCAAATTATATATTTTATATCAGGAATCAGTCATTTATCATGGCAATCTCCAATGGATAACAGCCAGAAAGGATGAAAGATTGCTAGCATAAGTTAACAATTACTTGTTTTCTGGTTAACACCTCTTTAATTTCTTTAAGCAACATGGTGTGATTTTTTGCCAATGATATAATCTACTGTACATCAAACTTAAACTTAATATCAAAAGATAGCCTTGGCAGACATACTACCACTTGGGTGTAAAGTGTTATGCCTTCATATTTGCTAAGCCATGACATGATGTGATGTAGCCAATTCCCTTTCTTGCCAACTTTCCTTCCTAGAAAATTATAAAAATTGGTGAAAATGAAAACACAAGCAGTAGGTTGGATGATTTACTGTCTGACATATTTCATTATATCTCCTTAGGTGCTCACTACAGAATTAGAACATAGATGAAAACAACACAATGAATCCTTATAGCTGAAATACACAACACATTGCCCTGGGTGGTTTTTAACTATCATGTCGTTTTGTTTACACAGCTGGGGATTACACCTGTATACTGTGGCGCCTCTGCAAATTTCAACATTCACCTGTCACATGTGTAGTGCGGTATGAGTAACACAGTTTTTATCAATTTTTAAAATTATCTGATACCCATTTTATGAGGCTGGATTTGCTTCAGAGACGTTCTGGTCACAACATGTCCAGCCCTATCACAAATAGGGACTGAACCTTCAACCCTTGGACACAAGCGTAGACATATGTATTTAAAATGTTGCTTAAAAGTTGACAAGGTCAACTTCATTGCACCGGGTTTTATCCCATGTGGTAAAGACATATGTTTATAAATAATAAAATAATAAGTATTAAAAATATGTATATTCTCACAGTGAGCGTCAGTTTCTTTTTGCTGGAGTCTGCCTGCTTCAGGAGAGCACTGAGTTGAAGGATGGTCATCTTTCCCTTCTCGTGAGAGACTGCCAGATGCTGTCTCTTGCCTTGTGGGGAGGAGAGCACACACATGGCTACCCGACGCAGCATGTGTGAGGTGATCAACTGTCGAATGGCCTGACCCTGGTCCCCGCTGTAATTCATGCGAACATTCTCAAAAGCTCCTTCCTGAGAGCCTAATGTTACTGTCTGGAAAAATAAACAATCATGGAGACAGGTAAGATTAAATATATTCAAAAAAGATTGAAACTGAGATACTGGACACACACAAACTCCAAACTGTAAAAGTAATTAACAAATGGTGAGTGAAAAACTAATATTATAGCTATATATTATAGTCCCTTGTTAATGGCAGGAGAGTAAGATTGATTAACTAGAACACTGTGTAGCAACTGGTAAAAATGACATAAACAGAGATTGAGGAAGGCAATGAGAGAAGACTGTTAGAAGCTGTGTATCACTGCATGGAAAATAACACAATAATTAATGTCTTTAACATAAAAAATGGAAGCTGTCAATATTCATGATTACTTATGTCAGAGATACAACAAGGCACTTGATAATGATTATTTAGCAAGATATCTGCAGTTTGTAGTACAAAATGTGCAGTTGCACATTCCACCTCAAAGTCATCATTTGGAGTAGTGACCTCTTTGAGCTACCTCATCAAAATGAGAACTTCGTCTCCTCCCATACATAACACAAGGAGTATCAGAGAACAGTGCCCGTAACTGTAGCATAGGTGGAGATCCAAATGTCTGTATATGAGAATCACATACGCAATAATGTTACTGCTACAAAATGAGAGCTTAATGTTACCTAGTTTTGGAGTTACGCTCCATTGGAAGATAAAACAACGAAAAGAGAAGTTCTACTGAAATAACTCGAATGCTGGAGGTCCTGGGTTGAAGCCCGGTGAGGGCCGGGATTTTTTCACATGGACTTCTAGTAACAAACTTTCCCCTGGTCTCTGGGTAGTGAGATCGGACGCCCGTGTGTATTGTAGCGCATGTAAAAAAATCCCTTGGCAGTTGGAAATCGAAAAAGAGTAGCCTAACGGCGCTGCCCGGGCAAAATTTTGAGTTAAAAATCTACCCAAAGTATTTCAGGATCCTCGCCAGTACTACGGAGTTTGCGCACTGAGCTGAGTTTCTCCAGACTCAGGCTTGAGTTAGGAGTAGAATGGAGCACTTATGGGTTACACCCGTGTGCTGTGATGTTGATCCGTCGACTAAACTAAACATCATCACTATAATCACATAGCAAGTCCTTCACAGAATGCCGCTCTCATCACAGCATCCTAAAAGTGTTATTCCACAAGGAGAAAAGAAATAGAGATGAGTAATAATGGGGATGACATGGAGGGAGGTGCTGGAGTCAGCAGAAGATAGTACAGCTTACACTAAGTTGGTTCAGGGTCTACGGTCAATTGGCAATTCCACTGTCTCATATATTTTCATGCCCAGTTCATCTTTGACATCCTGAGTCCTTTGTTGTGTTGGTTGGCCCCTGACTTATCTTTATGACACCACGCCTTCCACCTCTGCTTTAATGTTATAACAACACATAAATCTCACCATGAGCTGGTCTGAAGTACACTCCACTTCTTTCGGCAGATTATGCAAATCCATCAGAGCTCTCTGTGCATTCATGCTGCTGCCTGCAAGCGAAGCCACCTGGTACCTCTGTGTCAACACAGGTATAATTTCATCCAGAATGTGCAGAATACTGCTGACCGTGTCAGAAGTTTTCTGAAAAGCAAATATATTTAATGTAAAATCTCAAAACTGTGCTGTTGTTTTTGTGACAAAAACCAAAATAAAACAAAGTAGTGTCAAGAATCAAAACAAAACACTGTAGAATAAACTATCAGAAAGTTAGCAATTATTCTAGACATACCAACAACAACAAAATATAGAAGGAAAAGATTAAATGCAACATAAACAGAAAGAAATAGGACAAAAGAAGCATACTAAACATCTCATCTTATCTCATCGTGTTCCTCTTGTACCTTGCGGTGTCGAGGTGAAGTATAAACAGTGGGCTCTACTAAACATAATAAGTTATTTTAGAATAATATAGTGCTTCAAAAGAATTGCACACAATATTCAATATAGACATTATTTTAACAGGAACATTACAAGTAGAATAGTACAAAATGGTGAGATATCAAAGTTTGAGAAATAATACTGCTAGACAGCTAATAAGATAGCTAATAAAAACTATACAAGGAGTGAAAGAATGTACAATGACAAAATAGGCATATGTGGACCCTACACAAAAATGACGACCACAGGCACATGTACATACATTAGGAACTTAAGCCTATGTTCCAGAGTTATGTACATATGTCTGTGCTTGTCATTTTTCTGTAGGATTGATACGTATCTATTTGCTTAATTGTTTACTGTCATATCCTGTTGCAGTTGTAATTTTTCTTAACAGAATGTACTATTATCAGCTATTATCATACACACATCAAAGTAGATAACTTAGTTATTATGCATGCATTTGGCATAATCAAACAAAAATAATGACCACAAAAACAAAATGTTTCATCAAAGTCAGAATTGTTTCTAATGATTTTTTAATGAGCAACAATAAACCACATCAGGGAAATAAATATAGCCAAGGGACTCAATATTCATCTCAAGAGGACAAAAGTAATGACATTTAATATGAGAACTAGATTATGTCTCAAAGTAAGGGACAAGAATTCTAGTAGAAGAAAACTTATTCACACGTCTGGGAAAATTAACTCTTGACAGAGAAAGAGATGATGACATCGGTGGTCAAAAAAGAAATATGACAGCTATGTTCTATACGTCAAGCATTCTTTGCACACATTGTCAAAGAACATTTCGAGCCAAAATAGGCCTTATCAGCCATCTTAGAACTCACGGCTCCATACTTTCAACCCCACTGGATGAAATGAATGGTCATCATTATTCTTGATGGACAAACAACAACATATGTACTTCTGCATGGGGCAGAATTTCAGTAACCAATGACAAGGAACCATAAGAGGACAGAATGAAAGTATAAAGCATATAAAGACTGATAAATAATGCTGTTTAATTTAAGGCTTCTCTTTCAATTGCTAGAAAACATCATAGCCATGTACCACTCGAGCAAAGGTGTAATAAGAACACAAGGTATATCAATGTTCACAGTCAATACAGAGTGAGAAGGATGTGTGCTCTCTCCTCTGCTATTAATATCTACATAGATAGAATATCCAAAGACACAAGCCTTGACAGAAAAGATTCAGAAAATGTTGAACACTTTACTTCAGATGAAACAACAGATTCACACACAATAAATGAACTTTTATTTGCAGATGATCAGTGCCTGTTTTATAGTGACTAGGGAAGCCTAGAAAATCATATTAATAAGCTGAGTTACAGCAGATACAATATGAATATAAATACATACAAAACTGAAAGTAATGCAAGTTAGCAAATCTCCTGGTTCACTAAGAATACTGATAAATAGCATATCTCTGAAACAAGTTAAAGAAATCATATATCTTGGAAGTATGATCACAAAAGATGGCAGAATAGACAGAGAAATCAAAATCAGATATCAAAAAGCAAGTGCGCTTATATATCAACTATTGCCCATACTGAAACATGCAGATATACCTATTTCTGCACGACAGATAATAAATTGCATGTTCACACAATATTATGCTACCAATGTCAAACCTGGACATTATCTATATCACACTTACGGAAAATTAACATCTGTGAGATGAGATGCTTGAGGAGAGCTGCCAATTTAACTATCCGAGAGCAAATAAGGAATGATGTTGTTATCAGACAGACGGTGGGATCAACACCTTGTGGTACATAATTGAAAGACATAAAATCAAATGATTTGGCCACCGTGTTAGAAAGCAACACCATCAACAACCAGCAATGGCACCACATCAAAGAATATCTGCTATGAGAGCAAGAGGATGCCCAAGAAGAAAATGGATTAACAACATCAAAGAAGAAATTATACGATCACATGGAATGACACTATCCAGTGCCACCCATAGGGCGCTAATTAATCTTCCCCATGACTCTTGATGGCAAAAGTGGAAGATGATGATGAAGAATTTCATGGCAGGCTCAGAACACCAAGGTCAGCAGAGACATTGAATGCCTGTGCCATTTGGAATGGCCATGAACTTCATGTTTACTGGCATGGTTACATAAAATATGAAATGCAATAACCAAAACAATCATAGTTTAATGAGCCATTAAACATTAAATCTTACACTACTGAAATGAGTCTAAAAATAAAAACTTACCAAACTTTCAAGAAGCTTTTCCTTGTAGTTCTAAGAGAGAGAAGGAAAAAAAAAAAGACAAATATTATCGTTTTCTTTTCAATCTCTGAACAAAATAACTAAAAGGAAATATATAATTTATCTATCTTTCACACTCATACCCTGGTACTGTCTCACTGTTCCAAAGCACCTGATGTACCGAAATACAGAAATGGTTACCCATGTGACCATCAGGTTTATCACAGTACTCATGACAATATAAACTAAACATCGGCAAAATACCTGCCTAGCAGGCATGTTTGTGTAATGATTAGAAGATTATGCTGACATGGCATGACTGCACTCGGATGAGGGTTCAGTGCCTACACACGTCATCCGCTACAAGAGGGGAAGACTGGCCACCTTTTCCTCCGTGCACTCAGGTCTAAAAATGTGATGGTCCAAACACTTCACATACCCACAGCAGACTCCTGCAACAGGACGTGGTTGTTTGTTTGTTTGTTTATATACAGGGTGTTTGTAAAGTCTCACTACACTTTGTATGTAGAACAATTTTGAAAAATTAATTACATGACATCATCAAACAATGTGCTCCACAGTCCATCATGAAACAATATGCAGCGAATGGCTGTCATCTGCTGGAGTAATTCTTTGCATTGCAAACAGAATGGTGTTATCAACGGAAGAAAGACTTTTTTGGGTTGAACAACTATTTCTAAATGGCGGGAAAGCTAATCCACTAGAAATAGCAGCACATGTATGGACTACGTTTGAGTTAAGCGAGTGAACGCAAAAACAAAAATATATGACTGGTTAATACTTGGTTACAGAATCAACATCAATGCATTAGGACATTCCTACTAGGACATTCACACACAAATGCCCCCCTTCCTCTAAAGCCAATGAAGAGTTCCTGTGCTGAAAGGTACAGTAGTGGCAGGATTAAAAGCCCACCAGGCTTTTTCTCTATGCATCAAGTGCTGCCCATACCTTCTAATCACCCCACTATCCAGATATGGACACCAACTGTTCAGTGCACTCTCCACTTGTTCTCACAGAGCCTTTCACCATATAACCCTTATCATAAAGTAGCTCTTCTCGCAGAGGGGCAGCAGCACCAGTCTATCCACCTGCACATTACCCCGCACACACCTGCATGTCCTGGAAAGAAAATCCATATGCCCACAATCTTATCTTGCTGAGCGATACGAGACACTATTTGGAATACGCCACTTTCCACAGTAAATGAAAACTAGACTTGTCTGGTTATTCAGTGATAGACTGATGTGAATTTTGTTAACATTTCACTCCATCATAAATTGTGCTTTGTTGACTCTCTGCAAACTTATTCTTTGGAAATTAGTGGAGTGGTTT
This sequence comes from Cepaea nemoralis, assembly GCA_014155875.1. Lineage (NCBI taxonomy): Eukaryota > Metazoa > Mollusca > Gastropoda > Stylommatophora > Helicidae > Cepaea > Cepaea nemoralis. Next base: position 249,308 of record JACEFZ010028019.1, read on the forward strand.
CCCCTTGATTGCCACACCCACAAACAATTTACATACTATAAATATTCTAAAAATTATCTGGTACCTATATAAAAAGGCACAGGTCAACCACAGAGCCATACCAGGATGATAATTCTACCACTGCTGGGTATTGGGTACAATAGCTTTTTTCAACAAATGTTACCACAGCAGTGGCAAATTATGGCCTAAGAACATGTAAAAGTGCCTGGATTTCTCTGGCATACCTGTATCTGCTGGTACAGTGCCTCTCTGGCCTTGCTGACATGCTCAAGAGACTTCACTCCCTCCGCTGGCTTGGCTTCAGTGTCTGGGGAGGGGGACAAACGCCGTCTCAAGGAGCTGTGATGCTGCAGGCTCTCCAGTGCAAATGGGGACTGAGATGATGGGGCTGCCCCATTATCTAATCCACCTTGTGTTGTTCTTTTGATGAGTGCCTGAATAATCAATATATTAAACAAGCAAACATAAAAAAATATGAACTTTATTAAATAAATTCACAAAATAGTGAGGCAATAATGAGTGTCCAAAGTAATAAAAATATTAATATATGACAATTGTTTTTGAAATTATATTGTTTACCGAAAGCCTTATAATAATAATAATAATAATAATAATAATAATAATAATAATAATAATAATAATAATAATAAACCCCCCTCATACATATCTATGGATTGCCCTAAGAGCAGGAAGATTTCTGCTGTACAGCCTAGAATTTCTATCTGCATGACCTTTGTTTTCCTATACATATTCTCCTTTCATCTTTTTAAAATAATTACTCACAGTGCATTCACTCCACACATACAGTTAGAAATCCTTTTTCCCAGGTATATACCCAACATATTCATATCTCGCTTGCATGTATCTTTCAATCATTGCTCTGATTGTTCAATTTTGCTATTAACATTTGCCAGCTGTCAAATTAGCTGTCAATTAGAGCGCATACAGAATGAAGCTATGCGGGTCATTCTGAGATGCACCAGAGACACTCCAGTAGTGTGTATGCGTTACATCCTTGGTCTGCCTACTGTTGCTGGTAGGCACAAGGTGATGCAAGCGAAGGCATACCTCAGAGTAGCTGCAGACACAGATCACCTGTTGCATGAGGTGCTGGACGTAGTTAAGGGTCAGAGACTGATAAGAGGGAAATCATGGATGGCTCAGGCGGAGGATACGATCAGACAGGTGTGTCCCTTGGAGAACATTAGGCGAGGAGAGGAGTGGGTCAGAGTGCCAGCCGTGCAGTCAGACTTGTGCAGAGTTATAATCACATTGAGCCGGGAGTGCAGGGAGTGGCAAGCAGGGGCCACGGAAGTAGAAATTCAGCAAGTAATTCAGGAAAATTCTCGCCCGGGTGATGAGATTATCTACACGGATGGGTCGGTGTTGAGAGGTAGGAGAAGTGATTGGGGGTTCGTGGCAAAAACTAATGGTCGGCGTTTGGTGCAGGAGAGCCTGGCGTATGATGACACTACATCTAGCTTAAGAATGGAGGTGGAGGCGGTCAGTTCAGCTTTCCGCTGGATAGAAAACACGATCCATACACATATTGTGATTGTAACTGACTCAGAAAGCATGCTGAGAAGGGTGAGAACAGGCAAGCTTCGTGCAGAGTGGCTTGCTTCGCTTCGGAGGTCACGGGTAGCAAGCATCACCTGGATCTTTTCTCCTGGGCATGCCGGTGTGCTGGGGAATGAACAGGCGGACAGATTGGCTGGCTCGGCAGAACTTGGTGGAGTATTTATGCATGACAAGGCAGATGTGGTTGCGGCCTTGTGGGAGCACGTGTACACCTCGGAGGAGCACATGGATCACCATAGTCTGGTTAGAATGAGGCAGCGAGGAGTGACGAGGGGATCTAGCCGACGCTCGACGCTCAGAGGAAAGGCGAGACGGACATATAATCAGATTGCTACTGGAACTATTAGTGTTGGAACTCTTCGCTGGTTGCTGAGGATGGGGACGGAGCGCTTATGGGAATGTCCCGAATGCTGTGATGTCAGTTCCTAGATCAATCAATCAATCAGCTGTCAACATGGATATTTGGAATATGTTCACCTGGTATGCAGTATACATAGCCAAACTAAATAGCATTGGATATATGGGAAAATGGGGCAAATATCACGAAAAGACAAAACAGCAAATAAAGAATTTCTTAACAAACTTGGAATGAAATGAGAATTACTAAATATTCTTGGCGCATGAAGAGAGCTTCTCCTTGTGCCTTTTATTCCCCAATGTAGCATAGACCCTCAAGCCACACATGCCAAGCCCTTTGGAAACTTGTTCATGATCAGCTGGATTTTGGGTTAAAGTTTTATATAGGATGAGGAATCCAGTTTCATGACACACCTCCTAAGTTATCGCTTATGAAATGCATAGTATGTTATAATTCTTTGCTTCCATTATGGGCCACGGTAACACGCGGGTGATAGAGAGACATACTCTGCTGAAAATCATGCTACAGGAAAAGGTGATAGGTAAGTGTGCAAGAGGAAGATGGTTTAAATGGGAAGACATCAAAGGATGGATAGCAATGAGGATGTTAGACAGCAACCTTGTAGTGAGAGACAAAAAATACTGGAGATCGATAATAGCTTACTTCAGATATGTTCATACCTCTGAAATCAGAGTGGGTTCGCCTGTAGGTGAGGGACACCGGTAAAAGGGAAAGCAAACCCACATGCGAAATTCAGTCCCTTACTACTGTAAACAGTGTGTAAGAATTCAATAAGAAATGTATACTCCCAATAGGCCACAACAACCTATTATACAGTGAAACACCATATTAAGCCAAAGACATGGAGGAAGCATTGAATAATATCAGACAATTAATCAAACATTTAACAGCATAAAACAGTCAGCAAGCCACTGTATACTTGCCTTGCAACTGCCATCTTCCTTAGCTCCACAATCACAGAAGAATGAGCCAAATTTGGCATATGTCAAGTCATGATCTTTGTGGCAGACCTTAGCACACACGGTGCACACACCTACACCATCCACCATCTTGCAGGTGTGGCAGTGATACCTGGGTAAAAACAAACCAAAGTTAGGAGATAATACAATTAAAATAACCATATGGAATCATTTACAACATGCTTCAAAAACCAAACAACAATATCACTTAAAGGCCAAGGAAGTATACACATCAACAACAACAAAATTAGTTTCTCAGAGTTCAAATAGTGAGGCGGCATTTTCACAGAGGACAGAAGATGGAGCAGAAACATTATGTAAAAAGGCAAACAGTTACTTAACACCTACCTGTCACATTTTACAATGTAAGTCAAGTGACAAATAATAAACAGTATTTTTCTTCAAACACTTTCAAACCAATGTCAAACTTTGTTCCCCATCAACATCCAAACAGTAAACTTGTCACATACGAGATGAAATGCTTGAGAAAGGTTAATGGGGTTTCCAAGACAGAATGTGAAGTGATAACATCAGAAATATTATAGGCTTTACATCATCAAACCCAATACAACCAAAAAGGTTTTGGATATGTATCCAGGGAAAGACCAAAGAACTGATGGTTAGACAACCTCAAGGTTACACTAAAGAACCACAGATATGATGCAACCAAGACAACACATCTGGCCTTGGGATGCAAACTTAGGCTCTCCCCACTCCTATGATAAACAGCAAGCATGATTAGGAAACGAGACATCCACCACTAGGGCACACACAAATGACCATTTAAAGCACTAGTTGTGCAGAAACCGAATCATGCATTCATTCATTTGATTTAAGGACCATGATCATACTGAACAACTATACATTATAGCTCCCATCACCTCCAACAGATCTGACTTGCAGAATCTCAGCTGTATGTATTTACTCTAGTGTTAACTCTATTAATTTTGTAGCAAACAACACATTATTAAATATATTAGTTGCTCCACACAAGATATACTTTTCTCAACTTCTATCATATACATTTGTTATACTAACCCTCTGTATGAATTGCTCCTTTTAACTCCTTCTGCCATGTGGTATTTTAATTCTATCAAACTCAAATGTTTATTACATTAAAGTTCCGCGGACTTTGCCGGCGGGCCCCGCGCGCCAATCACCAGAATACACACACAACAAATACCCCGTATAGTCTACTCTTCACGATCGTCAACTACCAGGGATATTTTACACACACAATGTGCACAAAGGACCGCCTATATATTTATAAGTATCCTGAAAATAGTCTCTACCTGGATTCAAGCCCAGCACTTTCAAGTGGATGCCATACCACTAAGCCAGTCTGACCTATTTATGATGTTCTAAGTCAAATTGGTTATTGAGAGACATGGCCGGAAACTGCATACCCCCAAGGCTAACAGGCTCCATCTATCCAAGGGTAGGTTTTCTTTCTGAAAAATTATGCCAGGGCAGTGGCTTTGAAGCCTACGTTTTGTTGATTTCCAACTGCTGTGAGATTTTTAGCATACACAACTTGCACACAGGATATTTTTTTTGGGGGGGGGGGGGGGGGGGGGGGGGGGGGGAATTATCCAAAACGAACAGGTATGCTTTCTCACTATTCAAGAGATCAGAGGTATGTGTGATGATATAAATTAATGGTTCTCGCAGGAAGTTCTGAGCTGGAGGCAAACTATAATCTCTTAGCCACGTCTTTTTCTTCAGAAGAATATAATTTTGCTAAATTAACCAAATGAAATTGTCCTCCTATCTCTCTCAACTCCCCTACCCAACAATAAATTGCTTTGATTAAGAAACCTAAAATTATAACATTATTAGCAGGCCTGCAATTATATGGTAATTTAAGTCCATAAAATAAGACTCTCAGCCAAGATTCAACAATATAAAAACATAAAAACTTGCCAATGTTGGTTCATGAACTCTTTCTGTGTGATGGTGAAAGTACATAGTTTGTTATGTAATGTTTCTTCATCCTGTAAAGACAAACATTTAATGTGATAAAATTTCAAGCAGCATATTTTGTCTAACAGTCACACAATGGGAGTCATAATACATTCAACATTCTTCCATAAAGCAAAAATCTAAACAAACTAAAACAAAACAATCAATCAATCAATCAGGTGCCGTCTCCACAATGAAGGTTGGCTGCAATGGATCTCCAACACTGCCTGTATCTCGCCTTGACTGTACCTTCTGTTAGACCGATGTTCTTCCATCTCTTAATGTTATCTTCCCACTTGTATTGTTGTCTATCTCTTGCGGTGGCGGGTAAAATTCCCCACCTGTTGAGAACCACAGCTAGCAGAGTGTAGGGACAGAAAATGTGCTGAACTGCAGTAACTTTCTAGAAATACAATCAATAAATCCAGAAAGTGTAATCTGTCAGCTGCAAACACTATGTCCATTCTATCACCTGTGATTGTCTTTTTGTAATGCTAACCAATCCTACTTTTTGTTTTTATTAATTTACTACAGTAGAATATAGCAATTCATCTACAGATATATATCTTTCCATGTCATGATGCAAATCTGCCCAGAATCTGCTCTCACTGCCCTCCTCTGATTCAGTTGATCTATCCAGATGTTACATTATGTTCCAGCTTTTATCTTCTCTTAAGGTGGCCAAAAATATCAACTACCCACTTCTTATGTCTCTTTTAAGTTTTCTTTGTACTCTTTTGAAAAGTTAGATTCTGACTGTTCATAGTATTTTAAAACTTCTGTAAAATGTCATTTCTGTGGCATGGTGATCTTCTTTTTTGTTTTGACACTTTATTCCCTACTAGGGCATATTACTGTACCAACTCACTCCAAGTTGTCCTATTTCTGCTTTATTATGTCCCCTGCAGATTATTCATTTCTGTCTCCAATTCTCTTCTCCATAAGTTTTTATGTCTTTCTCTATTTCACTGGCCCTGTGGGTTCCAGACAAATAACTTGTTAGTTATACTATTCTCAGCTTTATGTGCCCATCAGTTGATGATTTTAGAAAATTGCTCCTGTCTCTTCAGCCTAATATATAAAATTGCTCCTGCCTCTTCAGCCTAATATATAAAATTGCTCCTGTCTCTTCAGCCTAATATACAAAATTGCCCGTCTCTTCAGCCTAATATACAAAACACCCTGGAGAAAGCAAGAAGGAATGACGAAACATGTACAAGTTTCACTAGATGGCATTCAGCAGAAGAATCGAACAATAACAATCTTTTAACTGCTTTCTAGCCTCTGAGGAAGATATCTTACATGCTACACTGTGTTAATACTTTAAGGCGATGTGCGGCAGTAAAAACATCGATTTTTGGTAAACTTGGCTATTTTTGGAATAGTTCATTTTTAGACACATTATCATGTCTTCTATCAGATTCTGTACTTGTTTTTGTTTCAAAACTGTTATTTTATGCAATATTCATAATTTACTGAACCCACCCTCTGTGTAAAATCGTATAATTATTGAAAATTGTTGCGAAATTGACGGTTTTCAAATCCTAGCAACGATATCTCAGGAAAACACGACACGCTCGTGTAAGGTATCCCTGGAAAGGTCGTGAACTTCCGTAACTGTTCGTGAAACTACGAGTTCGTCTAATCGGAAGCTCTTCTGTGTACATCGGGTTTATTCGTGTCTATCATCTTCCGGAAACTTCCATATATGGAACATCGTTAGCAATCCGCGTTCGCCGATGGCTGAAATTGATCACGTGGGTTTCCAAAATGGCGGCTTTGTGTTGTTTACACCTGGCGACGTGCTGAAAGTTCATTGTTGACGACAGACTGACACGCATTGAAATATGCCTCGTTCTAAGAAATTTAACATAAAGTCATCTACTCAACGTAAGTAATCTCTCAGACTACACCTCGCAAATGCTGGTAAGCAGCGAAAAGCCTATCAGAACGTTGTAAACGATACAGACAATTCTGAAACTACTGAAAGCGACCCAGAGAATCCAAGTGTTTTGACAGTGAATCTGAATGAATCAGTGCTATCGTGTTCTTCTCAAAGTTGTAGAAGTGATTCTTTTATTACCCGAAGCCAATTTAAAAGAGATACGTATAAATACACAACATCCACTAGCAGCAAGTATGATTCTGGTGACGACAATGGATATCAAAAACGGGAACACAGAGCAATAGTTGATTGTTCAGAAATTGAGGCAATAATCAAATTGTTATGTTGTCCAGTTTGTAAAAATGATAGTCTTATTTTGAAAACTGACAGCAAGAAAACCAAGGGATTAGCTGTGTATGCAGAGGTTTACAGCTCTTGTTGTGAAGCTTTGTGTGGAAGATACCTATCTGCAAGAAGTAATGATGGGGATAGATCTTTTGCTGTCAACAGCCAGTCAGTATATTCAGCATTAGTCTGTGGGATGGGTGCAATGACATTCAACAATTTTTGTGAAAACATGAACCTGCAAGGTCTTCATCACAAAACATTTCACAGCAAAGCGAATAAACTATATTCAAAGATAGAAGATCTGGAGGACACTGTTTTTTCTCAAACCGTAAAGTATGTTCGACAGGCTCATGCACAACAGTCAGGCATAACTCTACATGACAATGATGTGCTAGATATTAGTGTCAGCTTTGATGGCACTTGGCTGACTAGAGGCCACACATCCCACATTGGAGTTGGCTGTGCAGTGGATGTTCTTACAGGACTTTGCATAGATGCCCATGTTATGTCCACATATTGCCAGGTGTGTGAAACCACTGGTAAGACACATTCCAGGGACAAACCAGATGAATTTGCAGCATGGAAGGCAGAACATCTTCTAAACTGTGACAACAATTTCACAGGATCTGCTGGAATGATGGAGGTGAAGGCTGCAAGGGTGCTGTGGCGACTGTCTGTGGCCCGTCATAAACTTCGCTACACGTCAATACTTTCTGATGGTGACACCAAAACATTTGCGGAACTTACCAAGATCAACCCATATGGGGATGACATTCAGATAGACAAAGAGGAGTGTATCAACCATGTCAGTAAACGCCTTGGAACAGCACTGCGCAAACTAAACTAAACTACTTAGTAGATGTGTGTCAGGACAAACTCAGAATTCAAATGAGTGAATTTGACACAATTTTTACACAGCTTGATATGGGCTTGATGCACTAAAGACAACTTTGCCTCTCGCAAGCGCGTTCAGTTTGCAGTTATAACTGCAGCAAGAGAGTTCAACTTTGGAGCTGCTGCTGCCCAAGACACTGCCCAGTTTTTGGACCTTCTACAGGCCTGCATATGCAGAGACTAGGAACATTTAGGATGCAGAAGCAAGTAAGAAATAGTCTGAAGTACAAGAAGGACAAACAAACTAAAAGACGCGACACTGTACGAGCGGCCAAACTGAAGAGACAAGGTGAGCTGCATGCTCTGGAGGGAGGTCCTGCATATTCAACAGGACAATTTTAACACTCAAGATACAGGTTTACACTTTTTTTCTCTGTAAAAGAATGCATTAGTAATAAAAAACAAAAAAATAATTAGTTTTTCCCCGTTTTCTCATTTCGCCAGTTTTTTATACATAAGTACAATTGTTTTAAAAACTATTCATTAGATTTCACTCAAACTTTGCAGAGATATTCTTTATTATATCGCTTACATTGTGAGTAGATTATTCTTCAAAATTACATTTTAGTTTTTGTGCTACACTAAAAAAAAAAAAAAAATGTCATGAAAAATGTCATTACCATTTTCACATTTTGAAAAAAAAAACTGCTAAGAGATATCATTAAAATATTCTACTAAACTTGTAAAGGGTCTATTTACTTACACATAAAACAAAGAATTTAGCCTGTACATTAAAAAATAAATGTTTTAGAGGTACATTAAGAAATTCAAGATGGCCGCTGTTTATCTTGGTTTCCATAGCAACCGTTAAGTGCAAAGTCAATTTGACAATATTTTATCGATCAGCAGTCTTTAATATCAAACCCTATCCCATAAAAGAACATAGAAATTAAGTATTATGGAATTAAATTTTTTTAGGTTAGCATCGCCTTAAATTAACCTCCTGCATGTATATGTAATGCTCTCATTAGTGTACGACCAACATATCAATGTATATAACTAAAGACTATGTTACCAATATCAATACACTGATATTAGAACTCACAGAGTCCTCTCCAGCCGAGTCATCATCATCATGAGCAAGGTCCTCTGTCCACTCCCCCTCAGATTCTGAAGGAGGTATAGGCTCTCGCTCTAGTAGAGGTGAGAAAGATCTGGCTCTGTCTGATGGCCGTTTGAGTGCCCCGAGGATCTCTCCAATGTAGGTCAGCAGACAACAAAGTGTTTCCAACACCCCCTGCTGTAATGTTGAAAAACATATTTTATGACAATATATTGGTTGATATTCACTCCAGCTTATGTTGTAGTTAAATTTTAATTAAGAAATACAACAGTAGTTCATATAAGTTAACTGAAATACTGCAGTTTTATCTGGAAAATGTAAAGGCAGCTAGTCCAGTAGTGACCACATTACACCTTGCATGCTCATCAGTCAGGACCTAACACCATACCTTCAAATGTTAAATTCATTTCCATTTTTAGTTCCTAGCCTCCTAGACCAGACCACCATTCACAGAAATACTAACCTGTGGATTTTGTTTCCTAATATATTTTTTTATTGTTTCCTTCTTCTTGTTCAGTTGATATTTATCACTGTATTCATATCTTTTGTCTTCCCCTTGCTCTTTTCCCATCAAATGTGCAACTAAGTTTTCAAGTTTTTTGCTCCTCATAACGTGCCCAAAAAGTCGTACCCGCCTATGTCTAATTTCTCTAATAAATTTATATTTTCATTTGTTTCTTGAAGAACTGTTTCATTCATTTTTCTGTCTGTCCAAGGTCCTCAGCTTGTCTGCTTATTGTCTGCTAGTACTCAACAGTATTGGCAGTTACCCTGAAGCAGTTGAAAATTAAATTTGATAATGATGATGTGTATACGCTCCCAGCACTGTGTTAATGAATATCTTCTTCTGCATCATACACCTACGAGGGTAAGTTAATAAGTATGTCACAAATGGCTGTAGAAAAATAACTAAATATGATAACAACTTGATACCAGTTTATTGTTATACATACACTGTCCCTTTATTTCTCAACATAATTTCCACCAACATTGATGCACTTATCCCATCGTTTTATCAGTCCTTCCAAACTGGTTGCATAGAACTGCGTGCTGTTTTCTAAACCAAGTTTTGACTTCACATTCAACTTGGGCGTCATTCGCGAAATGCCTCCTGCCAAGGTGGGGTTTCACTGTTTATGCTGACAAATGTATATCCCGTAAAGCGGTGCATAGCTGGGTAGAAAAAGTTCCGAGGGCAAGTCAATAAGTAAGTCACACAGTTCTGTTGGATGGCAGGTAAATGAAAACAATGTATGTATAAAAATAAACTGGTTTCAAGTTGTTATCATATTTAGTTCTTTTTCTACAGCCATTTGTGACCGACTTATTAACCTACCCTAGTTTAAATATCAGTATGAATAAATTTAAAGAAAGCAATGGTCAACTCGAGCTTTTTGACATCTCCAAAGTCTGTCCTGGAATGGAACTTGCACAGGCCAAAGACATTTGTCCTCTGGCTTTCAAATGCTGAACTCTCCTGAGCTATTATTTCATAATTCCAGTTACATTCACCATTAGCTCCAATATGTAGCTAACTGAACAGATGGTATTTCAGTCTGTTAATCTAGTATGGAGTTTCTAGACTGCTACTTGTTCACTTCTGTGCAGCTGGTAATAATCCCTCATCTTTCTGATGAGCAGAATACAGATCCTCCCACTTCAGTTTGAGAACATTACATGTCTGCAAGTAAATTTGTGTGCAGTTACTGAAAAATACCTTACCTTTTCAACCTCACTGTTAATGGCAGCCTCTAAAGCTTCCTTTGTGGCCAGCTTTAATTTGCTGTAATGAGAAAGCGGCAAATATGAAAACTTGCTAAGCCTTAACGCTTCCTATCCCAGCCATTTGCTAAATGAACACATTCAGTCTTAATCATGTTAATAATGATCTAGATAGATGTTGTTGACATTATTCTAAGTTGTTTCAGTAATTTCTTCTAACTCAAACAGTTATTACTTTAACCCCTAACCCTTCAGTTCTTGCATAAAAATTACAAAACAGACTACAAGAAGTGTTAATGACATAACTGATGGAACTCCCTGTAGAATTCATTATTTGCAACAAAAAAGTGTTAGATATATATTACATGTACTAAACAGGTCAAATGCAATTTAATATTGATAACTGAAAATCAAAATAGAATAACTGACTATACATGCATGAGGAGAAAGCAAGAGGAACACAGTAAATAGAGGAGTTTTTTAAAAAAAAAAGGGGGGGGGGGGGGGGAGAGAAAGGATAGAGAAAGAGAGCGGGACACAATTAGAGAGAGAGACGTGAAGTGGGAGGAGGAAATTTTTGGGGGTGGGAGAAATAGAAATTCATTTAAACAAACACGTTCTGAACTGTACTGTACTGAGCTAGAATGGAAAGATAAAAAATGGAGAAAAGGGGGAGGGGGAGGGGGAGTGGGGGGAGGGAGAGTAGGGGGGGGGGAGGAGAGAGAGAGAGGGGGGAGCAGACAGACAGACAATGGGAGAGGGGGGTGGAAAGGGAGAAATATAAATTCATTTATACAAACACATACTGAACTAGACATGAAAGATAAAAAGGAAGGGGGGGGGGGGAAGAGAGAGACAGACAGAGAGAGAGAGAGAGAGAGAGAGAGAGAGAGAGAGAGAGAGAGAGAGAGAGAGAGAGAGAGAGAGAGAGAGAGAGAGAGAGAGAGAGAGAGAGAGAGAGAGAGAGAGAGAGAGAGAGAGAGAGAGAGAGAGAGAGAGAGAGAGAGGGTGGTGGGTGGGGGAGGGGGAAGCGAAGAGAACAGAAGTTTTTATTTTTTTATACAAACACCATTCTGAACTGTACTGAACTAGACAGACATTACTGTTTTGCTTGCCCATACCAGATTTCTAGCCACTGTACTGCAGACTCAAATAGAATGACATGTCCATAGCCTGAACCAACTCCAGCCAAAGTCTGCACCACCATCATCAAATCAGGGAAGATCTGCAGATCCCCAGGTTGGCCAGACTCCAGGAGGGGAGCTCCCATGGGGATCAGCACTTTCAGGATCACCATCACACCTTCTTCACCAATAGGGCTGTGAAATACAGAAAACATCAGTAAGCACATAACTAATTTGTTTTTAAAACACCTCATAAAGTATGGCCATAATGTGAACAAAGAAAAAGCGTTTCATTTACTGCATTCAACAAACAATAAACGATTGCTCAAATATAGTGAAGTGTTAGCAATTAAGCGGTACCAATCAATTTTATGCAAATAAAAAGAGTTCATGTTAAATTTGAAATTACCGTGTGGATAACAGATGCACCACATTCAAACAATACCAGTGTCTGTGTGTTTTAATTGTTTCCACTAGGTATTGTTCATTTATTCACTTCATATGATATATAAATGCAATATGCACCTGACGAGATGCAGCGACATATGCCAGGCAATAAATTATGCAACATATTGTTTATGACTTCAGTGTTTAATTTGTTTTAAATAACTTTTTTGAGAAGATGTCAGTGTGTCTGACTTCGGCATGCATTCGTGTAAGGTTTGCTTCCTTTAGACAGATTCCATCCAAGGCCACGGCTCTATCTACCAGTGAGTAGGTCTTCTTTTTTAACAATGTTGCCAGGGCAGCAGCCTAAAGGCCTGTTCTTTACAATTTCCAATTTGCTGCGGGGTTTTTACTGTGCACAACATGCACAAGGAACCATGTGTTTTGGGCATTTGTCTGAGAAGGCAAAGTATCTGGCTTCACTATCCAAGAGATCAGGAGGACGTGTAATATCATTAGATACATATGATTCTTGGAAAAATCTGAACTCTGTTCTGGGGACAAGCCGTGTACCTTATGAGCCAGTAATCTCTCTGTCAAGGATCTCCTAATAGTCTGATAGTTCTCTTATGAATACATTAAACACAATTGAGAACAAGGGTGGTGGAGACACCTGACAAAATATTCCCAAAGGCAACACAATTAATAAGGAACGACACTGACCACTGAACTAATTAATTAAAGCTAGAGATGTTGCAAACAGTCATCAGCTGGATTCTCCACAGTAGTGAAACTTGGACAAACTGACTAGCAAGAGATGGGTTAATATCTACTTAACATTATCAATGTTCTGTTTCAGAAGAGAATGGTTAAATGCCAGGGTAATCTCAAATGCTGGCCATGCCAGCACGTACACTTTATGTAGACCATGCACAATGGTACATGGCAGAATGACTTTCCTAACAAATAGTTCCATAGGCAGATGGGATATGGTTAAGAAAAATTTTGTGTCCACATATACGACACATTAAAGTGCACAAGCGAGCATGAAAGCAATGGGCATTGATGCAACTGCAAGAAACAGGCTACTAACCTAATAAGCAGAGATTTGCACCACATAACTTGAAATGCCTGAAAAGAAGCTACAACAACAACCACAATATAAAAGAACCAGTTGACAGAAACTCATGCCGATGCAACACAGAATGAGGTTACTTTATAAGACCATAGTCAAAAAGGCAAGGAGGCAATTATTATTTAAATATAGATAATAGAAGATGTTTAACTCTTGTTAATCTTTATTTACACAGATTACAAACATGTGTCTGCTTATAGTTAACCCGGAGACTCAATTGTTAACTCTTTTAGTCCACGACAATTTCACAACAGACATCCAAGTGAGCAGACAGTAAAAACAACGAAAAACTATGAGTGTATTACTTTCATAGATGAAATATATACTGTGTGGCGTGTTAAAATTAAAATATCTTGCCACATTTCCTTAGTTTGCTCAAACGAAATGTAAAAGATAATAACACACCACATGTTGCTTCATAGACACAGAGAATTGCTGGTCACACATGGTGCATGGCTTAGGACAGAAACAGTTAAGCCAAGAGTAAAATGTCAACCTATGAAGAACTTCTTATTCTTCTTCTGCGTTCATCCCGAGGAATTTTTGGGGGGACGTGATTGTGTTGTGCCTGTTTACAACAGAGCTGCTTTCTTGCATCGTTAGGCTGACACATCCGACATTCAGTGGGCATTATGTGACTGGGTTAACCTTCCTGGGGAACCTATGAAGATCAATTAATGGGATCCTTTAAAGGGAAGTGAAGAATGTACACTAAACTAATCTGATTACAAAGACAATATTATTGACTGCTTCTGTGCAGCGTCCACGAAACACAATGTGATGTCAAAAAAAAAAAAAAAAAACCAAATAAATCAATGTCATGAGTGTTAGAAATGGTAGACATAGCCCGGTGGCTAGAAACTTGTCTGCTAGTCCAGTGGACACTGGTTTGAATTCACATCCAGGTGGATTGTTAAATTTGATCTTGGCTCTGAGATTGACCCAGCCTAAAATGGGCACCAGGACATTCTTGAGAAGTGGAGACATAAAATTGACTACGTCAAGTGCCAGTTGGTCTATAAAACTATGAGTCTAGAACCACATGCCCAATTGGTCTAAATGTAAAAAGGTCCTTTACTTGACATGATAAATACAAAAACTCAACACAAACCTTTTCACTTTGACAATGTGCTGGATAAGAGTCAGCAGGAGGTTGTTGTTTTCCCTCACTACAGAGTTGTCACATGAACTCTGAAACAACAACACAAAAGATCTTGTTAGAGCAACTCAGGGGCAACCGGTCAATCAAATTTACAGGTGCAGGTTTTAACATTATGATAGGCAGACTTTTATCTATTGGAAGTCGGAATATTTAAAAAAAAACTACAATGTGTGACAACAGGTAGGCCAGGTGGCCTTTACTCAATACCATAAACAAGAACTTTGATAGAACATTTTTTTTTAGAGATTTCAATCAAGATAATGGTATCTCATTATAAATGTTAGGTCATCATCATCATCTTCCACTTCTGCCATCAAGCGTCGTGGGGAGGAATAATTTGCGTTCCAGCGCCCAGTGGACGGCACTGGATAATGTCATTCCGTGTGGTTGTACAATGTCTCTGATGTCGTCGATCCATTTTCTTCTTGGACGTCCTCGTGGTCTCGTCGCAGATGATCTTTGATGTAAGGCCAGTGATGGTAGTTGCTGATGTTGCATTCTAATGACATGGCCAAACCACTTGATCTTCTGTCTTTCAATAAATGTGGCAAAAGGTGTTGATCCCACAGTCTGTCTGATAGTAGCATTTCTTACTCTGTCTCGGATTGTTAAGTTGGCAGCTCTCCTCAGGCATCTCATTTCACAGATGTTGATTTTGCGAAGGGGTAATTTGGATAAAGTCCAGGTTTGAGATTGGTAGCATAGGGTCGGTGTGAATATGCTGTTTATTATCTGTCGTTTTGCGGACATGGGTATGTTTGGATGTTTCAGTAAGGGTGATAGTTGATATGTAAGTGCAAATGTTAGGTAATATCCCTAAATACTGACATCTCATTATAAATGTTAGGTAATATCCCTAAATACTGGCATCTCATTATTTTAGGTAATATCCCTAAATACTGGCATCTCATTATAAATGTTAGGTAATATCCCTAAATACTGACATCTAATTATAAATGTTAGGTAATATCCCTAAATACTGACATCTCATTATAAATGTTAGGTAATATCCCTAAATACTGACATCTCATTATGTTAGGTAATATCCCTAAATACTGACATCTCATTATAAATGTTAGGTAATATCCCTAAATACTGACATCTCATTATAAATGTTAGGTAATATCCCTAAATACTGGTATCTCATTATAAATGTTAGGTAATATCCCTAAATACTGACATCTCATTATAAATGTTAGGTAATATTCCTAAATACTGACATCTCATTATAAATGTTAGGTATAATCCCTAAATACTGACATCTCATTATAAATGTTAGGTAATATCCCTAAATACTGACATCTCATTATAAATGTTAGGTAATATCCCTAAATACTGACATCTCATTATAAATGTTAGCTAATATCCCTAAATACTGGCATCTCATTATAAATGTTAGCTAATATCCCTAAATACTGACATCTCATTATAAATGTTAGGTAATATCCCTAAATACTGGCATCTCATTATAAATGTTAGCTAATATCCCTAAATACTGACATCTCATTATAAATGTTAGCTAATATCCCTAAATACTGACATCTCATTATAAATGTTAGGTAATATTCCTAAATACTGACATCTCATTATAAATGTTAGGTATAATCCCTAAATACTGACATCTCATTATAAATGTTAGGTAATATCCCTAAATACTGGCATCTCATTATAAATGTTAGCTAATATCCCTAAATACTGACATCTCATTATAAATGTTAGGTAATATCCCTAAATACTGGCATCTCATTATAAATGTTAGCTAATATCCCTAAATACTGACATCTCATTATAAATGTTAGCTAATATCCCTAAATACTGACATCTCATTATAAATGTTAGGTAATATTCCTAAATACTGACATCTCATTATAAATGTTAGGTATAATCCCTAAATACTGACATCTCATTATAAATGTTAGGTAATATCCCTAAATACTGACATCTCATTATAAATGTTAGCTAATATCCCTAAATACTGACATCTCATTATAAATGTTAGGTAATATCCCTAAATACTGGCATCTCATTATAAATGTTAGCTAATATCCCTAAATACTGGCATCTCATTATAAATGTTAGCTAATATCCCTAAATACTGGCATCTCATTATGTTAGGTAATATCCCTAAATACTGACATCTCATTATAAATGTTAGGTAATATCCCTAAATACTGGCATCTCATTATAAATGTTAGGTAATATCCCTAAATACTGACATCTCATTATAAATATTAGGTAATATCCCTAAATACTGACCTCTCATTATAAATGTTAGCAAATGTTGGTCCTAAATACAGTCCTCCTGTTCTTTATAAGTTACTGGTATGTAAACTTTGTTATTTTATGTGTCATATTTTAACAGCACATACAAGTGATTTCAAAGAAACACACAGAGGAAACTACACACCTCTGAACCCTTGATAATCTTTGTGAACAGGTTCTGTATGTCTTCTTTGTCCAAACTGGCAAGACCAGACAGGCTCTGACACAGAGCACGAAGGTTCTCATCTCCTGGCTCTCTCTCGGCTGTCAACACAGAAACAGAAGCAGACTAACAAATGTACAACAATGATCATCCTGATTACAGATAAGCTGAACATTTTTGAACATCTTTTTCATTTGAGATTTTCAAGCCTGCAAGGCCCTATGCTGCAGTGCATATTATGTTTCAGCTTCCCACCTCTCTCTAAGGGTTGAGTGTAAGACGGGCTTGTGTGCCCAATTTGTGGCCCTTTGAAAATAAAGTTTGTTCATTCTCTCTTTTTCTCCCACCTCTTCCCCGAACTATGTTGCCCTAGTCCATGCTATCCATTCTGTTTTTGTTTTTTCTGATCCAGTTCTGCACTGCTCTCATTTTCTTCTCAGACACTTCTGTGATGATGTATTTTGGATTTTCACTCTATAGTAATGCGTCAACAACTATCATCCTAACTACTGCTAAGCTCAACTTTCTTGAACTACTGCCTCTGTTTCAGCTGGCTCTATACTGCAAACACAATCTCTCTATCTCTCTCTCCAATAATGTTGCTCTAGTCCACTACATTTGGTTCCATTAGATCCAGTTCAATGTGATATTTTTTTCCCCGCAATGTCCTTCTGGTAATGTACCTTGAATCTGCTACAGACAAGGACTTTCAATTTGCCAGTGTGACACCACTGATGTTTCACATTTGTTTCCTTCCATCCTCTTTGCAAGTTATGCTATAAAGTCAGGCCCCAGCAAATGGGCCATACGTGGTGTCAAATTTACTCAAACTTAATTACAGTGAAAAGAGCTTTACCTAAATGGAAAAGCTTGTTGAAAAACTTGAGAATGCGGGATGTGTAACTATCACTCAGGTTGCTTCTGGCAACAGACAGCAAGACAGATGTCAGGTCTGAAATCATAAACAGATCAACTTAGTGTCAATGTTAGTCTTACAAAATAAACAGAAACATGTTAGGCAACTAACAAATAGCAATGTGCATACTCTTCAGTATGACATGCAATTTTCTTAAGATATAAAAAAATCTTATAGATAATAATGCTGTCACAGGATGTACAACCATAAGGAAACCATTAATGTTATGGTTTTGTGAGCTGGATGTTTATTATACATCAATCAATCAATCAATCAGATGCCATCTCCACAATGGTTGACTGCAATGAATCTCCAACACTGTCTGTCTCTCGCGTTGACTGTACATTCTGTCAGATTGCTGCTTGTCCATCTCTTGCAGTTATCTTCCCACGTGTATCATTGTCTACCTCTTGCTCCTTGCCTTCAACCTTACCCTCCAGTGTGGTTTTTATAAGTGTGTTATGTCTTTTAATGTGGCCAAAATATTTCACTTGTTTCTTTTTTTCATTTCTTTCAATAGAATCAATAGTTGTACACTACTAAAGACCTACCTGATCCCTCTGTGTAGACAGCCTTGAATGCTTTTCTGGCAACTACTTTCTCTAGGTTGGTCTCCATAAACTTGATACACTCATAGAGAATCTTCTCATCCAGGCCACTGTGATATAAACAGATCAAGTGAGAGGTAAGTAATAAGACTTCAAGACTTCACACTCTGAGGTAAAGTAAGATGGACATATAATAAGCTTCAATGACTGTTGAAGATAAGGACTGAGCGCTTATGGGAATACCCTCAGTGCAGTGATGTTGGTTCTTGACTCAACTTCACACAGTGAGTCACAGCATTATGATGTGGGGCAGTCAGTTTCTAATCTGACTTGTCAGAAGAACCCTTTGTATTGATTTTTAAGGTTGATTTTTATCCCCAGCAGGGGACTTGCAATCTCCAACAGCATATATAATTTGCATGCTGCCACCTTGACGTAAGGCTGTCAATTATTGTCTTTGCCTTCCACTTTCTCTCACTCCACCAATCTTTCCTGTTGCCACATGCCCCACTTTTCTCTTCTCATGATGTGATAAAAAAAATGATGACTAGTTCTTTCTGAGGTCTGTGTAAGCTGTCTTTGTGTCTTAGCCTCATTTAAAACATTCAGATTACTTATTTTGGCTGTCCGAGGAAATGTTAGCATTCTTATGTAAAAGGTATCAAGGAAGTTTTATTTGCTAGCTGTCCAGGATTCACAGCCATATGTTAAAACCAGCTCTATGTAACATGCAATAATTCTTTATCTAACCTCCAATGACAGAAGTTTATTGCATAAAATATTCATTTTATAGAATGCAGTTTTTGCTCATCCCACACTATTCTTTCATATTTGTGATAGATCTTTAAATTGCTGTTATCCAAATGCCTAGATACTTGAATTTCTATATTTGTCCCAAAACAACACTGCTGGCTTTAATTGTGTAAATAGGCATGATCTACTTTTGTTTCATATATTACTATTTATTCTGTCTTCCTATTATTCAAGACGAGGCCCATATATTCACTTTCTACAACCATTATCTATCCACACCCAGAAATACACCGGGAGAAAACTGTGAATGCACCCTGAAGACAAAAGACTGAGAATATTGAAAACTCATTACAGATGACATTCAATGCAGAGATGGCACTTGATCCTTCTTTCTAGATACATTCTCACATATGCACTCTCTTTCTTTCTCTCTCTCTCCCCCTCTCTCTCTCTCACACGAACACACACTTTCTCTAGTCTGTACGAAAGATGAGTGATTGGAAAGGCCGAATGTAAGACAGGCCTGCATGCCCAATTTGTGACCCACTGACAATAAAGTTTGTTCATTCGTTCTCTTAAATTCACGCAGACACCACACTAATATCCTCAAGTATTCTAACCTCTCTGAGTCTGAGAACTCCACAATGATCTGGTTACAGGTCTGTATTGCATGTTTGTATGCCTTCTCTTCAAATCTCTCCCCCTCTTGTCGATCCAGAAACTTGGCTTTCAAGAATACCACCTGTTATCATATAAAATGTACACATAACTGTTTACGCATGCCAATTAATAAACTAAACATGAACAACTGTTTATATATATATATCAATCATTAAACTAAACAACTGTTTTAACAAACAAAGAAACTAACTAATAAATTAAACAAATATTTGAAGAACAGAGATTTTGTAGTAGTGGGAATGTATTTGTTACTACCCCATACGTCTGGCAGCAATAGTAGCATAATGGCAAGATGCTCACCTTTCGCCCTGGTGGCCATGGGTTTGAATCCACATTGGGGTGGTCAACACAACCTAAAATGGGCTTCAAAACATGTCCAATGCATCTAAGACATGTAAAAGGATCATTTAACTATTTACTATGCAAAAATTTGAATGTATTTTTTACTATCTCAGATGTCAGAAGACTGATTAACGTAATAGTAAGGAAGTATTTCTGACTGCACCACACATCTAAAGGACACCAATAATATAATAATGGAAATGTATTTCTAACTGCACCATTTATGTGCAGGTCAGCAATAATGCAATAGTAATGATGTATTTCTGATACCCCAGATATCTGAAGGACAGCAATAACGTAATAATGGAAACGTATTTATAAATGTACCATTTATGTGCTAGTCAGCAATAACGTAATAGTGGGAATGTATTTCTGATGCTCTATATATCTGAAAGATAGCGATAATGTGACAGAGAAAATACATATTTCTGTCTGCCTCTAACGTCTGACTGACAAAGGTAAGGATGTATTTCTGACTGCCTCTTAGATGTGAAGGGCATTGATAGAGACATAGTTCACACATGAAACACTTTACTTACTATCTCTCCAAGGTATTCTGTGGTCACATCATAAATAAGTGGAAACATCACTGTTCCCAAGTCTGCAATACTTGCACCTTCAGGGCACCAGCTGTCACAGAGATGGGAAAATGCTTGTTATAGCATGCACATCACAAGCGTTTGGACATTCAAAATGTTGATAATTATCCACAAACAATCATAAAAAGTCAGGCATTTGAAAAATGAATAATCAACTATGAATAATAAATCATAAATTGTGTCTGGGCAGTTCAAATACCAATAATCAAACATGAAATGTCATGACTCAATCTTTAGTTTTCTATCTCGTCAGTTGTCTATCTCGTACTTCTGATACCGACTTCCTTCCACATGTCTTCTATAGATACCAGTTAAAAAATACAATTATATTAACCTCACACAATATTCCCAATATGTGCAGTCTTAACATTTTACATCCACATATCATTCATTTCCTATCAGGTTGTCTGAATATTTTTTTGTTCACAATGTTCATCCAAATATTTATTTCTTAATAAAGGAAGCAGGGTTGACAAAGGTGAAGTTCCCAATACCCCATGTACCACACATTCTCATTCAATCTCTGCCTCTTTCAAATGTATCTTTATACACCCAGACATACCATACCTTTCTGTCCATATGGACCCATATATACGGACTTACCCTTGGCCTGATCACTTTTATAGACGTTTCTCATGCTCAGATAAGCAACAAAGCTATATGTTTGTCTTTTTGCTGATCAAGGCTTTGTCATAGCAACATTTATCTTGTTATTTCTCAACATGTTCTTACAAAACCTACCCTTTTCCACTTTTTTTCTGTACAAATTGTTTCTAATAAGAACAACTGTAACAACATTCAAGTGATTGTGGTTGTCAAATAGCCAATAATAGTGTGTATTTATTTATTTCAACACCAGTTAATAATAGTGACAGTCTTTGAATTCCCAAAATCTGTATTACCTCATTCAATTGCAGAAATGGAAGCTGCAGAAATGTTAGTGGTTTTGTCTGAGTCAATACTTACACTACAAGATCACTTCCAAATCTGACCAGAGAATGCAGCACATGACGCAGGGATGCATTGATGCAGAAGGGAGACAGGCCTGGAATGAATTTGACAAAAGTAACTAACTGCTGAAATCAAATTACCAATTCCTAAAAACAAGGTGAATATAACAATTTTTTTTATCTATAAGGGGGCTTCAAATGAATACCTTAAAAGTGTCTTGTAACCTGTCAATATTGTTGATAAAGATGTCAAAAGTGTTAAGCATATGACATCACAGTGCAGATGAACACAGTGACGCCATAAGGACAGTTTAAAGATGACCACCCCACTTTTGACATGCACCAAAGAGTTCTGTTATCCGTTTTTTGATCAGTGATGGGATGAAACCTATATAAATTCATCAGCGAATGAAGGTCCAGTATGGTTATGCATGCCTGTCAGTCCAGCAAGTGTACGAGTGGAGTAGGAAGTTTCAAAATGGCATGATTTCTGTGACACTGTTCAAGACCGGGTCAGGCACACCGAGTAGTAACCATAGAGAATGTGTTTCTACAGGAATCCAAGCACTTTATCAGCGCTGGAGTACCTGCATTGAAGGCAGTGGTTACTACATCAAAAAATGATACATTTGTTCTTTCCTTTTTTTTCAGAATATATTCACAAATACAAAAAACATTTAAGTTTTTCATTTGAAGCCCCCTCGTAGAAATACATTGCTACATAATACAATGCATTCTTCTTCTTCAGCCTTTCGTCTATGAATGGAGCATAGAACCTCAAGCAACTCATGCTACGCCCTCTGTAGATTTGTTTATGATTGGTTAGATTTTGCAACTAGTTTCTACAAGCCCTTGTACCCTGCCCCATGCCAACCCTCCTTAGTTGCCTTTTACGCCATGCATGGTAGGTTGCCATGTTACTATTCTTTGCTTCCTGCATCCTGGTAGAGCACGGGTGTTACAGTGAATTAAAAGTGACAATAATCACTAGAAAACCTGGAATATGACAAGTTTTCCTCTTGTTAGATTACATGTATGTTCTGCTCAACCTATTAATATGAGGTTATACGAGGAGTATTCTATTTCATATTATTTTAATAGATTAGATTTGCTAGTATCTATTTTATTATAATGTGCATTCTTTTATGCCTCACTATATCTATTGATATTGATAATTTGATAATTTTGATAATTTGTAAACTACATATATTCTACTAATTATAACTTTAGTAGGTCATGCTTTCTGTCAGCGCCGAATGTTGGGTGGCGCTTACCAAACCCGACACCCCACATTGTGCCAACGGCTTCGGGCGGAAGAGCGCAATTGGGAGGGTACTAGTCTTATCCTGGTGCGAGGAAATGCAACCCAAAGACAAAATAAGTCATAGCAGGGCAGACCAGGCCCTAAGCCTTGGTTGGCAGCTGGTCTAGGATCGAAGCTCCGACAGGCGGACAGTTAGAGCATTGCTTTGCTGATCCGGCAGCTTTTGCAGCTTGTCTTGTTCCAGATGTATAGGTGTTAACTTTCCTCTGGAGTGAACTAGGCAGGCCGAGAGAGGGATCATGCTGCATGGGCAACACATGGTTTCTTTATTTTAGCCCAGGCTTTGTGCTATGGAGAGGCAATAACTCCATCCCTGGTCTTAACCGATCTCGGAATCAAAGCGAGAGGCAACTGTTACGGGTTATAAGTCCTTGTCAGTTGGCGTAGACATGGGGCGCCACGCGTTGCCTCTGATGGTGGGAGACACCTACAGGTGTCACTGATCAGCTACCGCCTGCCTCAAGCTGGGCAGCCCCCGGACAATTGGGTGCTGATCCGCCACAGCCTGCCTGCTTCAATGGGTGCTTGGGGCTAGGACAAAATCTGAATCGCAGGCTGTAAAACCAATGCACTAGGTACTAATAAAAAGAATAATAGAAACCTCAAGCTACGGCTTGCAACCTGGAACGTGAGAACCATGTGTCCAGGATTTTCCACTGACTTGACAAATATGGACGATGTGAGAAAAACGGCTGTGATTGATGCTGAACTCAATTGTCTTAACATTTATATTGCTGGCCTGCAGGAGACTCGCCTCGCTGAGGAAGGGTCACTCAGGGAAAACAACTACACCTTTTTTTGGAAGGGAAGAGGGCAGGCAGAAAAAAGGCAACATGGTGTGGGCTTTGCAGTGAAGAATTCGCTACTGGGAATGATTGATATCCCAGCTGGAGGTAATGAAAGATTATTATCACTGCGCTTGGCAACCTCTTGTGGATTTGCCACCATTCTCACTGCATATGCACCGACACTCACTTCCTCTGATGATGTGAAAGATACGTTCTATGAGCAGCTAAACTCTGCGATCAAGGCAGTTCCAAAATCCGACTACATTTATATGCTCGGTGATTTCAATGCTCGTGTGGGCAAGGACTCGAGTTCATGGCCAGTGTGCCTTGGAAAATACAACATCGGTCGCATGAATGATAATGGGCAAAGGCTGCTGGAGCATTGCACTAGAAATGACCTATGTATTACAAACTCCTTTTTTAAAACAAAAGAGATGCATAAGGTCACATGGAAACATCCAAGATCCGGCCATTGGCATCAGTTGGACTTCATTATCACACGGAGACAACATCTGAACCATACATCATTAACTCGAAGTTACCACAGTGCTGACTGTGATACAGATCATTCTTTGGTTGTTGCAAGGGTTAGACTTGAGACCAAAGAGAATCTACACAGCTAAACACAAGTCTAGCCCCAGGATTAATATTATTAACACTCACGATCCTGGAAAGTGCTTTGAATTTCAACAGCAACTTGAGGACGCTTTCAATGATACATCAGAAAATTGTATAGTAAATGATAAATGGAGTAAACTTAAGGAAACTATTTATAAAACAGCGGTAGGGGTTTACGGCACTGTGGATCATAAGAGGCAGGACTGGTTTGTGGCAAACAGCCAGATACTGCAGCCCTTGATTGATAAAAAGAAGATAGCTCTCTTAAGAAACAAGGAAAGACCAACGCGTAACACTCTGAGTGAGCTGAAGCAAGCGAGGAAGGATGTACAAAAGGCTGCCAGGCAGTGTGCGAATGACTATTGGATCAAGTTATGTGAGTCCATTCAAATCGCAAGTGATAAGGGAAACATCAGAAGCATGTATGAAGGGATAAAGAAAGCCTGTGGTCCAATGATCAAAAGAAGTGCACCGCTGAAAACCTTGACTGGAGAAATCATCACTGATAAGAAACAGCAGATGGATAGATGGGTCGAGCACTATTTAGAGCTTTACTCAAGTGAGACCAAGCTGGCGGATGATGCCCTCAACGCCATAGAGGCCCTGCCAACTCTTGACCACCTGGACACACTTCCCACTATAACAGAAGTTAAGTGTGCTATAAATGAGCTTGCATCTGGCAAGGCTCCAGGTAAGGATGGGATTCCAATAGAGGTGATCAGGAGTGGGCAAGACACCCTCGCTCTACAGATCCACCAGCTAATAAAGCTATGCTGGCGAGAAGGACAAGTCCCACAGGAATTCAAAGATTCAAACATCATAACGCTGTACAAGAACAAGGGAGATCGAAGCGACTGCAACAACTATAGGGGTATCTCACTTCTGTGTATTGTTGGGAAAGTATTTGCCAGAATTGTCCTGCGCAGACTTCAAGTCCTGGGAGATCAAGTCTACCCCGAATCACAGTGCGGCTTCCGTCAGAACCGGTCTACCATTGATATGATATTCTCATTGCGACAGATGCAAGAAAAATGCCGGGAACAAAATCAGCCACTGTTTATTGCCTTCATCGATCTCACAAAGGCATTCGATTTGGTCAGTCGTGAGGGTCTGTTCAAAGCACTAAAGAAGATTGGCTGTCCACCAACTCTTCTATCCATTGTGGAATCGTTCCACACAGGCATGAAGGGTATAATCAAGTTTGATGGCTCAACTTCAGAAGAGTTTGAAATCAAGAGTGGAGTTAAGCAAGGTTGTGTACTATCCCCCACCCTCTTTGGGATATACTTTTCACTTCTACTGAAATATGCCTTTCGTGATCAGGATGACGGTATATACATTCACTCACGCTCAGATGGTGGCCTCTATAATGCTCAGAGATTGAAGGCCAAGACCAAAATTAGCAGGGTACTAATCAGAGAGTTGCTTTTTGCGGATGATGCTGCGATTACGACCCACTCTGAGGAAGAATTACAACATCTACTATCTGCATTCTCCAATGCTTGTTCTGAATTTGGTTTAACAATTAACAAAAAGAAGACACAGATTATGTCCCAAGGTGCACATGGTGTACCATCAATCTTTATTGACGACGCCGAACTGGAGATAGTAGACCATTTTACATATCTTGGATCAGAGGTAAGTAGCAAATTATCCCTAGATCAGGAAATCAACATCAGGATTGGCAAGGCAGCAACAACAATGAACATGTTAGCAAAAAAAGTCTGGGAGAACAGGAAGCTTACTGCCAAAACAAAAGTCCTCGTCTACCAAACCTGTGTCCTTAGTACTCTTCTTTATGGCAGTGAAACCTGGACAACTTACTCACGCCAAGAGAAACGTTTAAACAGCTTTCATATGCGGTGTCTGCGAAGAATACTTGGTATTAAGTGGCAAGACAAAATCACAAATACTGAAGTATTGGAAAGATCAGGTTGTGTGACAGTGTATTCCATGCTCAGTCTTCAGTAGACTTAGATGGATAGGACACGTTAGGAGGATGGATGATGGTAGAATACCAAAGGACATCTTTTTTGGTGAATTACAGACGGGTAGGAGATCTCAGGGTCGGCCTCTACTACGATACAAAGATGTGTGTAAGCGGGACATGATTGATACAGGCATTGATAATGCACAATGGGAGTACGTCGCCGCTGAACGTGTTGCATGGAGGGCAACTATCAGAAATGGAATAAAGACAAAGGAGAAAATGATTGCAGATAAAGCACACACAGAGCGTGAGAGACGTAAGATGGTGCAAAATGGTGGAAATGACCATGTTTTCACATGCACCTACTGTGGGCAAACTTTTGCAGCAAGAATTGGCCTTACCAGCCACACTCGCCACCGCCATGGATCGTAGTTATTGCCATATGACAGTTATTTAAGCCTTTTTGAAGCACAATGTACCAAACTATCGTCTGTCAAGACGGAAAGGTGCCAATGTAGATCATCAAGAATTGTTTCAAAAATTGCTGGCATAATTTGTTCTGTCTTTATCCGATATTGTTGTTGTTGTTGTTGCTGTAATGCTTCAATAATAGTTCAATTTGTTCTGTCTGTCTCTGTACACATTTTGTTTAGTGTAATCTTTCAATAATTGTTGAATTTGTTCTGTCTCTATCTGTAGACATTTTTGCTGTAATGTTTCAATAACTAATTTATTGTGTCTCTATGTGCAGCCATTTTGTGCTGAAATGTGTCTAGCAATTTTGTGAGCATGAGATGCCTGCCTTCAACAGTATCAAACAAGCCAGGAAAGTAGTGTAAAACAACCTGTAGGTTAGTCAACTGTATATATATTTTGACGGCTTTGTGGCAAATGGGATACGGACGCAGTTTGTAATCTCCCATACCACGTTCGAAACACAGCTGCTGGTGATTTGGCAGCAGACAGCCTTGTGTTGGTTTTAATAAAATGGTACAAGTGCCAGTTGTTCAGAAAGCAATGGCAAACTACTGAATGTAAACTTACCAAGAAACCACAAACAGCCAAAAATGCTGGGGTTGACTGCAACGAGCTGTAAAGGATATGCAACTAGTCCTTTTTATCAGCAAAATATGACTTTCACATTGTGTTAACTAGGACTGATTGGGTTGGCTATAATGACTGCTGGGAGCACTTGTCTGACATGTTAGGCATTATTGGAAAGAAACATTGCTAACATGAAAGATACTGCTAGTTCTTTCTGTTCCAAGATGCTCATTAAGTGCGATAGGTTTTTCTTCATGTGTTACGATTACTCAGACATACTAAAGAACCTGACAACATATTAGTTGTTTTAAAGGGTGTATATATTTGTCTCCTGTGGAAGTAATAAGTAACGGTAGTGCTATGGCAGATACTGTTATTAGAATGAACTGTTATGCCTTCAAATATTCTAAGTCATTATGTAATGAGGTGGGGTGGTCAGGGCAAGTTCCCTTCCTCACTGCCTTTCCTTCACAGAATATTATCAGGTACCCATTTTTGAGACAGGGTCAAGCCTAGAGCTGTACTGGTAAAAATAAATAATCTGGCCTCTGTTGGGATTGAACTCACACCACTGTTGTATCAAGCAAGCACACTAACAACTATGCCATTACAGTTCTATGTGAAATAAATACACTTGATTCTGTAGTTATTACTTCCTCCATTAGGCAGCTGCTGTGACCTGGCACGGAAAGAGTAAATCTGTCAGATTAACTAGGCGACTCACCTGATAGAGTAACCATGTGAGCACTGTGGATGGCATCAATGTAGCTTTCACTTGGGATGGCATCAGTAGCAAAGGCATTTCTCTGTTAAAGAAATATTGAATCATTTTAGCAACTTTATACTATCGTTGCCGGTCTCTCTGGCCGAGGGGTTACAACACTTTCTCCGTAATCCCGTTTATCACGCAGATTCTCGTAGTGGGCGAGAACTGGGAGCGGTTCGTCCCCTGATGGTGACTTGCGGGATAACTGAGCCGGCCGCTCAGAAAGCAATGGCAAACTACTGAGCGTAATCTTGCCAAGAAATCAACAGACAGCTGAAAGATGCTGCTGTTGACAGCTAAGTCCTGTAAAATAATATGCGAAATAAAAAAAAAATACTATCGATGATGATGTATGTAAACTTATGACCATATTTTAAACAAATTGACAAAAAGTCTTAGATATGGATTATAGAAATGCAAATAAAAAGTTCAATTCAGGACCAGTTTCAGTGATACCTTTTCACTAAATTGGTGTGTAATATGTCCCTTATATTACTTGGTGATATGATCTAACAATCCAAACTTTTTTTCTTACACTCCTTTTAAATGCTTTAATGTAAGTACACTTTACAAAATAACACAAAATGAATGGACAACTTCATATCTAAGTAATGCAGATAACAATGCAATTAATCGTACCTGCTTTTTTGCACATTTTTGTTGATTTTATTGTTGTTTTAAAAACAGAATATCACAGGCAGTCTACTTCTGTCCTGAGTACTATTATGTTATGAACTGAATCTTCAGCAATAAGTTTAAACGCTTCCTGCTACAGCACAATCTGCTTCCACTCAATTTTTTTAAGAGTCAGTAATTCCACACTCTTATGGTGAATAATTTCATACTATTGTGGTAAATAATGCCTCACTATTATGGTAAATAATGCCCCACTATTATGGTAATTAATGCCCCACTATTATGCTAAATAATGCCCCAATATTATGGTAATTAATTCCCCCAATATTATGGTAATTAATGTCACACTAGTATGGTAATTAATGCCCCATTATTGTGGTAAATAATTCCACACTATTATGGTAAATAATACCCCACTATTGTGGTAATTAATACCCCACTATTACGGTACATAATTCCACACTATTATGGCAACAAATTCCCCACTATTATGGTAAATGTTTTGCAGAACCCGGCTTTGAGAGCTCATGAGCATATCTGAAATTAGTGTGTTGCTTGTCGAGTTGAGTCAAACAGTCATCATCATCACTATCATCATATGGTATGGCTCAACGATATAGGTTCTATATAGCACTTTAACACTAGTTCTCTATTCCAAGGTCACAAGCATGAGTAAACACTCAATATGAGATGTTAACAACAACACACTTCTGAGAAGGTTAACTAATAATTCTTCCATCATCTAGAAAACAGATGCTCTCTCTTCCATTCAAGACAAAGCAACATCAACCTACCCATGCACCCATGCTAGGAAACTCATTTCCACCACTGTTGTTCCACTTGTCTACTGCATTCCTGACCGCACTAGGCAGGAGTCCAACCACGCTTGAACCCAGACCTTTCACGGCACTGGGGTGGTTTGAACCAATGCTCAAGACCTGGCCAAATGCTTTCAGCCTCTGACTGGTCAAGCTTTTGTCATCAGTGCTGGACACTTTGCTTAGGATGCATGATCTAAGGACACAAAGGAATATGACTGAATAAAGCTAAACTTATACCTAAAACTGCTTATGCTTCTGTAATTAACTTTACCCCTGTGTCTTTACTCACCCGTATGTTACCAGGCGAATAACGAAAGAAAATAATAGTAACACTTTACCCTAAATACTTAATGATAATCATGTGATACTGCGAACCACATTAAAGACGAGGCACATGATAATGATCTTCCAGGTCAGCTCACCCTAAAATAGCAACCAAGAAATGTTTGGGGAGTAAAAAAGTGGCTGACGTCATATTAAACACATCTCCCACCGATGCTGATCGATCAATTAAGATATGTCACTTGCACTGTATGCTCAAAGTGCATTAAGGTGTGTAAAAAGGTCCTTTCTTTTACTTACTAACATAATAATGATGCTACTCTGCCTGATATAAAATACATGAAATACAAAAAGACTCCTTACTGAAGCATGAGGTTCAACTTTAATTGGCAATTTTACAGAAGCTAGTACAAAAGCACCTAAAATACTCCTGAAAAAATACTTTCCATGGGAATCCGTGTTCTAAATATTGCCAGTCTTTTCTAAATAAACAACACAAATACAATCTTCTATAATCTGAAATTGTGTTTCAGTGAAATGTCTGATCAAATCCTTAATAAAAGACAAATGTACTACCATACCTTTGGTTAATTTTACAGTGTTAACTAATCTGCCGGTCTCCTGGTGAAGGAGTTAAGGACATTGTTCGTAATCACGTACACTCTCATATGAAAGACAACTGCGTGAGATTCGGCGGCGGATCGCATTGCGCTGGTTACTTATGGAGGTATGTGAGCTGGTCGTTCAGAAAGCAATGGCAAACTACTGAATGTAAAACTTGCCAAGACATCAACAGCAGCTGAAAAACGCTGGTGTTGACTGCAATGTCCTGTAAAAGGATATGCGACGGAAAAACAAAAAAAAATAATCTGCACAGGTAGGTATGTTCTTTTTCTATTCTCTCCTAAAGCACATATTTGTTACATAAAAAGTAACCTCACATATTTACGAGATAATGTTTTCTTGTGCAGATAGAAATCATCTGTCTTTCTCTCAATATATTGTAACTGGCAGCCAAGAACATTTTACACTTTTACATCCAAAGTAAAACTCCAAAATATAGTATCTTCTATCTGCCCAAGTCCTAAAGATGAAAGACAGCTCTTCATTCTGACAACCCATATACAAAACTGTCCTGGTGACAAAATACCCCTCTCACTACTAGGAAATCTTCTTCTTCTTCTTCTGCGTTCACCCGGATTTTTTTCCCGGATGTGACTGCATTGTGTCTGTTTACAGCAGAGCTGCGTTCTTGCGCCGTTAGGCCGACACATCCGACTTCTGCGGGCATTTGTTGACCGGGTTAACCTTCCCGAGCTACCAGGAAATGAAATCCACATCTCTCTCTCTGGGCACAGGGTTGGAGTCTGCTGACAATAAAATACCTAAACCCCATGGACAAAACACGACCAACACAGAACCAATCAAAGCCTGCCATTATGTGCTGTGCTGAATCACAATCTGGTTACATCCTAATATGCCTCTCTGTCGATGTCTTATAGAAGTTCCAGTATCAATCTTGTATACTCCATGGGATTCTGAGCTTGGAGAGGGGAAACAGCTCTACAACACAGTCCCCATGACATGGTACTTCAGTATTGGTTGGGAGAGAAGTCTCTACACCAACCTCTTTGCTCGATAGATACTAGCTCTTTTCAGGGCTCAATGGACCTGAACACCAATGTATTGGTCTTAACAAACTCAGTCTTCCATGGAATCCAACAATCAACCAGCCCCAGATCTTCAGTTACATAACAGTTATTAACCGCTACACTACCCAGTTCTAGGCTAAGTGAGTCAAAAGAACAGCAAAACAACCACAATTCATCTGCCCTGCCACAACTAATGATCCTGCTTCTAAAACAAATTCAGATGAGGTCAGCAGAAAACAGTACTTAATGGCACTTATTTAATCTATACACTCAACAAATGATATGTTGTAATAATGAATACAATGCCTAGCTCACCTTGCAAAAGCACTGAAAGCCTCAATAAGGGTAAACACTGCTGGAATCAGATCTTGTGTGAAAGTCATGGCCTTGTTGGGTTCTGAGTCAGCCTAGAAGAAATGTTTATGATCATTAAAAGATAGAAAGCTGTCACTAAAAAAACTACCAAAAGCTTGATAATATCAAACTTCACGCAGTGGCAAAAGTAACTATAATAACAAGAAATGTGGCAAACTATAGACAAACAATAAGCACATGACTGAAAATTGTTAATACAATATATATGTTACAGCATTTTTTTATATCTTGTAACTCACTCTCAAATTAAGGGTATGAGATGTCCATCAAATGCATGTCCTACTAATTGGTGAACTACTGAACGTAAAAAACTTGCCTAGTAGAAAAATGCTGGTGTTGACTGCAACACCCTTTAAGGGATATGTGTAACATTTTTAAAAAACACTAATTGGTGAATCAGTTCACATATCAATCGAACGTGTGTCTACCTAAATACAAATTGCTGCCATATGAGAAAATCTTGCTTTATGTGAACGTTTCTCAGAATTGCAGGAAAGGCCCTGTCTGTCCTAAATTTGATACACTGAATGTCCTGAGGCATCTATGCCTCAAAGAATGTCTTGCTAGCCATCGAATGGAGAATAGCTACCATCTTAAATTGATGAAGTCAAAATTCTACAGTCCACACCTCTATTTCACAAGGTATAACTTTAAAAGCCTTCCAGAAAATCAAAGGAAATAGTGCTGCTCTAATTACTTCTCCAGGGTTAGTGCTCTGCAACCAAAACTCTGAACCTAAAAACAAACACACATTAGACTGTGAGCTGTTGGAACCATACTAAGGGATTGAACTGCTCTTTGTGGGACAGACATTAATTCCCCCATGAGTCTACACAATGCATCCTACTGGTCTCTAAACATGCAGCCTGTGATAAACAGAGAGCCAAATAGATTCATTTTGAACCAGAGATGAACACCATACTTCTAGGCCACACGTCTCTGCAGTTTGTTTCACATGTTAAGTTTGTTGCATGTCCTTTACAGGGCACTGCAATTAACCCCAGCATTTATTAGCTGTTTGTGATTACTAGGCAATTTTACGTTCCAAATACGTCATTGCTATCTGGATAGTCAATATTTCATTCCATCAAAATCAACGCAAAGTGATCTGCTCCAGATTGGCCGTGGCTTATTTCAAACTCTCGACAAGGTATCTCAGGATATTGTGAAACTGGCTTCATTAAGTCCTAAGTCACTGTGCTGACTTCATATGAGTTTACGGCACCATTTGAACAGGTGTATATGACAATTTAGAGTTTCATCATCATCATGTTCCATGCCGATAAGCATGGGCGGTCATGTTTTGCCATCTCACCTGATCACCAGAGTCGTGGATAAGCTTAGTGTTCTTGTCTCGCTCATGCCATGTGGCCAAGCCATCCAGGTATTTACTTCTCTGCCTTCCCCTTGTTCTCTTCTCATCGATCTTGCCAGTCGTCACCAATTTATTTCTTCTCATAACGTGACTAAACAATTGTGACTGTCTACGCCTAATTTCTCTAATCAGGTTACAATTTTCATTTGTTTCTTGTAGGACTTGGTCATTGGTTGTTCTGTCTGTCCATGGTATTCTTTGCATTTTCCTCAGAAACCACATTTCCACAGCCATCAGATGTTTGCTCATTGTCCACGCTTCACATATCCATACAAAAGCACACGTTCTATGTAGCATCTTAACACTCTTTTTCTCGTTGCAAATGACATCTTTTTACAGTTTACATGTATTCAGTTTTAATATCTCCTATTCACTGACAGGGACTTACTGTAACTTTAGTGTATGTGTCGTCTAATGAAACCTGACATTTGGCCACAACAGCATCAAGAATGAGGATGTCTGACATGCCAGGAAGATCCTTGGGACTCAGGTCATTTGTGGCAATGCAAGGTAGTTTGGAAATCTGAAAAACATCATATTATAATGGTTACATGGAGATGAAAATTGTACAATCCAAAAAGTAAAACTAAAAAAACACACTGAAGGAAATTATTTGCTATATAGATAAAGGATTTTATATAAAACCCAAATGTCTTCAGATACTTAGCCCCCTCTACACACATCTTCATGCAAAATTAACTTTTTTTAAATTCTCTTCCTCATAATAATAAGGTAAGTCAATTTGAAAACGGGGGCTAAAATCTTCTGATCATGTGACACCAGTTCCCAGTTTTCTGCAATTCTTTTCACCAACCCCAATGTCCTTACATGCCTATGTAATATGATTGCTTCTTGGTCATTCTTTTTCATTTCCCCTGAATTGTGCTCTTTGTTTCTTGATCATTCTCTTTTTCTTTTCCTCTGAATTGTGCTCTCCCGTATTCTCTATAGTGGGCCTTCATATCTCATATCGTTACCAAGACAATACAGCCAACTTTTTTGAAAACAACGTGTTCAATAGTTGTCTAATTTTCCAAAAGAAGTCTTAAGAATTTCTGTGCTTAACTAACTGCACTTCTGTTGCAATTCTCTTACTTAATGTCTGCATTTTTTGTGTTAATTTGTCAAATCTCTCCTATATCCCTCCTTCCCCCTCTGTCTCACACATATATGTTTTGTCAGTCCTTTCTCTAGTCTTGAGAAAATGATGCATGAAATCTTCATCATACCAACATGACTATCACTGTGAACAGTTGTAATTTTTTTTAATGTGGCAAAGTCAAACAGTACTCTCTTTTGTATGGTTTCTTCTCATAAATAAACCATGAAAATATGCAGAGAAAGTCATAGACAAGACAAGCATAGATAGGTAGAGAGAATCAGACAGTCAGAAATAACTAAAATGAAAGTGTCAGGTGTTGGGGTACTTTCTCTCTCTCTCTCTCTCTTACCCCAGAGAGAGAGAGAGAGATATAATAATAATAATAATAATAAGTCTTTATTTTCAAAGGGTTAAGAATTGGGCACGCAGGCCCGTCTGACATTCTGCCCTTCTTCTCTATTTCCTCTCATACATTCTTTCATTCAACATCACTTATGAAGCAACTTTTGACAACAAAAGAACATTAAAACGCATGAAAAATAATCAATAACAAATGACTCACTGAGGCAGTGTTTAACATGGGCATTATAAATACCTAAGGAGGGTGTAACGTGCCATACATAAGGGAATGTTTTTTGGCTAGTTGTCGTTTGAGATAAGTTACCATTATTGTCTTTTTTGTGTTATTTGTTATGGGGGCATGTAGTCTGTACTAAGGTAGTGTTCAAACAGGTTGCGAATGTATGAATCATGATTGGTGGTGTCTTTGATTTCTTGTGGAAGATTGTTCCACAACTGAGCGGCAGAGTATGCTAAGCTTGTTTTATATAAGTCTATCCTAGGTTTAGGGACATGAAGTATATTTAGTCGTTCGCTATGTCTAGCGTTATATTTAAACAATGGCCAAAGGTAGCTTGGAGCATTTTGAAATAGGATTTTGTGAATTAGTTTGGTCTTATTAAAAAGCAGGCGCTTGTGGAGTGGCAGTAACCGGAGACGTTTATATAGGTTAGAATTGTCGGTAAGCTTTTCACCATTAATTAAACACACTGCCCTTTTCTGGAGTGAATATAGGCATTTTGTTATTGATTTGGAGCATCCATCCCAGACTGTGGAGCAGTAATCAATATGTGTTTGTATATGAGAAGTATAGAATATCTTTCTTGTGTTTTCGTCAAGGAAATTTTTAATTTTGGCAAGTTGGTATACTTTTTTGGCTATTTTTTTAACTAGAGCATGAACATGTGAGTTAAAAGTTAGATTTTGATCTATGATAACACCTAGTGTCTTGTGCTCGGTGACACTTTCTACAGGCGTGCTGCCAATGTGCAGCTGAAGAGTTCTCTGCGAGTTTAGAG
Source organism: Cepaea nemoralis (assembly GCA_014155875.1). Lineage (NCBI taxonomy): Eukaryota > Metazoa > Mollusca > Gastropoda > Stylommatophora > Helicidae > Cepaea > Cepaea nemoralis. The sequence continues at coordinate 285,194 of JACEFZ010028019.1, forward strand.
TGTGAAGTCTTTGCCTGGTTCCTATTAACATAGACTTTGTTTTAGTAATGTTAATTTGCAAGCGGTTTGCATGACTCCAGTTAACTACACTATTTATTTCCTGTTGCAAGGATAATTCTAGCACATTACGATCAACAGCGTTCGTATATACTGTGCAGTCATCAGCAAATAGATCGCAGGACGACGACAGATTTAATGGAAGATCATTTATATAAATGGCAAATAATAGAGGGCCAAGAATAGACCCCTGAGGTACTCCAATATTAATGGTAATGGCTTGAGATAAAACTTTATTGTGTGATACTACTTGCTTTCTGTCTAATAAGAATGATTTTATTAATGTCACTATATTAAAACTTACTTTCATTGTTTCTAGTTTTTTTATTAGAATAGTATGATCTATCATATCGAATGCTTTCCTAAAGTCTATAAACACCGCTCCACATAGAGTATTGTTGTTAATATTTTGATGCCAGTTTTCTATCATGTTTGTTAGTGCCGTATGGCAAGAATATTTTGGCCGAAATCCTGACTGACTGTCAACTATCAGTTTATGGCGAACTAAGTGATCTAGTGTTGTTTTGTGGATGTGCTTTTCTAGCGGTTTGGATAATGAGGATAATATGGAAATTGGTCTATAATTACTCATGAGACGATCGTCTAGAGGACCAGCTTTTAAATGAGGATACACTTTAGCGATTTTAAAGGCTGATGGGAAGTGACCTCTGGTTATACATTGATTATATATAAAAGTTAGTGACTCGCAGATCGCCGGTGCAGCATGGCGAAGGATCCGACTACTAATTCCATCTAGTCCTGATGAGTTATTGTTTTTTAGATTACGGAGATGAGTAAATACTTCAGTTGTTGTCATTAGCGGTATGTTGGAGGAAATGTGTCCATAGCATTTGTTCTCACAGAATGATGATAATAAAGATATGTTATGAGGCGCATCTGGTATTGCAGCCTTCAGTTGGTTTATGTCGGACTGAAAGTATCTACTGAATTGATCACATGTAACCTGATTTGATGGTAATGATTGTGATGATTTGTGTTTGTTTGTCAAGGTATTAATTGCTTTCCATATATCTTTAGTGTTGGTTTTATCTATTACTATGTTCTTAAAATAGTTTTTCTTTTCCTTCCGAATAACATATTGAACTTTGTTTCTCAGACTACGGTACATAGTTAGATCTCTATTTTTGTGAGCCCTGTCGCGATCTCTCATAAGTTCAACTACCTCCTGTGTGATCTACGGGGGCTTTGTGTGATGTTTAACACGAACTTCCTTAAATGGAACATGTTTATCAAATATACTTAGAAAGGTCTTTAGCCAGTGGTCCAGAGCATCGTCTGGGTCAGGAAGCTGGTAAACATAGTCCAGAGATGAGTTGACCAAATCTTGTAAGAAGACGTCTCGATTGAAATTTTTGTAATTTCTATATTTTATACTTATATGTTTGTGTTTGGGAGTTTTGGTGCCCCTTCTCGACCACGTGCAACATACTGGATAGTGATCGCTCATTGCATTGATAGGTACACTACATTCTGTGATGTTATCAGCACACGTAGTATAAATATGATCTATAAGAGAGAGAGAGAGAGAGAGAGAGTTAACTATGCAGTGAGAAAAAGAAATAGAAACAGAGGTACAGACAGAGTTAACTAACCTGGTCCCTTATGTATCCCATTGCCAACATGACGTCATATCTGCTTGTATTGCTAAATCCTGCTGCTGTTTTCAGGAGCTCACTGGCATCAGCAGCACTCAGGCCTTGCTTGACCAGGCAATCCTGAAAGTAATTCAAATCCAGAGTTTACATTCCATTGCACTACTCTATAAAAACCTCTGCCACTGCTGCCTTGCAGAGTCTGCCACTGAGTCCAGGACAATTAATAAACAAGTAAATAATGTTGTTGAATTATGTTGAATCAAATCGTTTATTCTTCTAGGACTTCAAGACTTGAGGACTGGTTATCACCAGGCTACATCTAGTTAGGCAACCAAGCACTCATTCCCAGCATGCTCATGAGCTTCCCAAGCGGTGGGTGCAGACTTGTGTGCTAACTGTCATCTTAACTGCTTTTGCCATCTTAGAACTCATGGCTCCATACTTTCAACCCCACTGGATGAAATGAATGGTCATCATCATTCTTGATGGACAAACAAAAAACAACTGTCATCATCATTGTAGTCAACAGTGAATTTCTTGCAGTCTGGTAGTATGTAAAGTTGGCATCCTCCATAACAGCAGAGATGTTTGTTTGCCAAACTAGTGTCAGCCATGATGCCCCATGTGTAGGTGACAAGAGATATTGGTCAACCTGAGTCTTGACCTAGCATATTAGCACCTCTGCATCCAAAATAAGCAAATAAAATCCCACGAAGGCACAGAAATGTGGTTTTACAGAGGTTATAAAAATGTGACTTTACAGAATGTGGTTACAAATACCATAATGACCAAAACATGCTAATGAAGATATTCTAACAGTAAGAGGTTTGCGCAGATTTCAATCACAACATTCAGCTGAAGTCACTTTTGTTTTCTGTATTATTCTTTTCATTGATATATATTCTGTATATCACACTCTGACATTCTGAGATAAGTAGCACACACTATTTTCATTGCTTTTTCATTATTTTCATTTTTATTCATCTTTCCATTTTTCTCATTTGGTTATTTTGCTTTAATGTAGTCATTATAGCATCTTCTCTACGGTTATATGCTGTGTTATTTGTGTGTGTGTTTGTTGTTGATGAAAGCTTGTCACTGCCACATCCTGTTTTCCATAATTATGTTTTGTAATAAGCAATGGCAAACTACTGAGCGTAATCTTGCCAGCGATGTCTTGTAAAGGATATGCAAAAAAAAATAATAAATAAATAAACTTCATTATTTTGTGTTCTTTTATATTGTTTACATATATTCCCTGATCATTTCAATCATACATCAGTCTGAACATCACTCTTCTCAATAAAGCTATGTCTTGGCTGCTGCCTAAACTTGTGTCATAGATTTTGTTGCAAATACTTTCAAAGTTCATTCACTTATCAAGAACATGCCAATAAATATAATGTACTGTAAGTCTGAATACAACAATGTCTATATGAACACTAGACCAACAAACAGCAACAAAACTGAATGATATGATTTTTACAAACATGCAGTGACAAACCTGGATCCATGATGAGTAAGACTTGTGTCCAATCCTAGGGGCCCATCGTAGAGTGTGCAGTACATGAGCTCGTCCCATGTTGAGCTCAGTGTCGCGGAGAAGCTGAATATACTCCACAGAAGGAGGCAGACATGACAGCAAGCGCCACAGCAGCAAGAAGTGATAGTGCATGGCAGATGCATCCTAGTTCATAGTGGAAAAACTCTTCATTAGGTAGAGAAAACTCTAAGGCCAATGTTAAATGATCATAAGCAACTCTTTAATAGATAATTATATGGGAGAAAACTAGAATGACAATGATAGCTGATCATAAGAAAAATCCACATATGTGATGCACATGCTGTAATCATCCTACTGTCGGTTGCGTTTGGTCAATATGAGAACCAAAGTATAGCTTTATTTTTTAATTTTTGCATTCGTTGCTCGCTTTAAACTCAAGAGTAGTCCATCCACATTCTACTACGAGGGTAAGTTAATAAGTAAGTCACAATTGGCCATAGAAAAAAATAACTTAATACGATAACAACTTGAAAACAGTTTATTTCCCTTTATTGTCCCTTTATTTCTCAACAAAATTTCCACCAACATTGATGCACTTATCCCATCGTTTTATCGGTCCTCCCAAACCAGCTGCACAGAACTGCGTGTTGTTTTTTCAATTACCTGCCATCCCACAGAACTGTGTGACTTACTTATTGACTCGCCCTTGTAACTTTCTACCCAGCTATGCACTGCATCAATAACATTAGATATGCAGATGATACAGTCTTGATTGCAGACAATGAACAGGACCTGCAAGATTTAGTAGATGTGGTTGTTACACACAGTGAACAACAAGGGTTAGAATTAAATTGTAAAAAGACACAGATTATGGTCGTCACTAGGAAGAATGAAATACCACAGTGTAATATACAAGTAAATGGGAATATTCTTCAACAAGTGAATAGGTACAATTATCTCGGAACAGTAATAACATCTGATGGGAGATGCCTTGAAGAGATTAGAACAAGAATCGCCATGGCAAAAGTAGCCTTTAGCAAGATGAAAAACATACTGACCAATAAAAAGATGTCAATTGAAACGAGAAAAAGAGTGTTGAGATGCTACATAGAACCTGTACTTTTATATGGATGTGAAGCTTGGACAATGAGCAGCCAGGCTGAAAAATGTGGTTTCTGAGGAAAATGCAAAGAATACCATGGACAGCCAGAAAGACCAATGAACAAGTCCTTCAAGAAACAAATGAAGATCGTAAACTGATCAGAGACATTAGACGTAGACAGTCACAATTTTTTGGGCATGTTATGAGAAGAAATGATTTGGAGAACTTGGTGACAACTGGTAAGATCGAGGGGAACAGACCAAGGGGAAGACCTAGAAACAAGTATCTGGATGGCTTGGCCTTGTGGCATGGTCGAGACAGAAACACGGAACTGATCCACGACTCTGTTGATCGAGTGAGATGGCAGAACATGACCGCCCACGCTTACCGGCATGGCACATGATGGATGGATGCACTGCTTTATGGGAAATCACTATGGGCTAAGTCCACTGAAAACCCACCTTGGCGGGAGACATTTCGAAATTGAAAGTGAAGTGAAAACGTGGTTTAGAAAATAGAACGCGCAGTTCTATGCAGGCAGTTTGGGAGGACCGATAAAACGATGGGATAAATGCATCAATGTTGGTGGAAATTATGATGAGAAATAAAGGGACAATGCATGTACAAAAATAAACTGGTTTCAAGTTATCATATTTAGTTATTTTTCTACAGCCATTTGTGACTTACTTATTAACTTAACTCTTGTACTTCTAGTGCACCGGAATGATTTTTGCGTGTGGATTAGCTTTCCCTATTACCAGTGCCCCTCGCCATCAGGTGAACCCACTCAGACGTCTGAGATACTTGTAATTTATGTCCCCAAGTCAAGGACCAAGGATGAGAAGTCAACATTTTAGTCCAACCGACCGGTGAAGGGGTTGAAATCGCTACCTTAGTATCAGCACACTGGATGTTTAAGAATTATCGTTCTAATCCATTCGGCATGCTGACCTCCCTGCGGCTAGAATGCTTGCCTGCCAGCTCAGTGGTCATATTTTCAAAGCCCCAAAATTGAGATGGATTTCTAAAAATTTAATTGGGCCCCTAGGTGAACCCTGCCTAAAATGGAAACCAGGAAATGTTCTTGGGAAGTAAAGGCAGCCAGTGTGACATCGACCACATCACCCACTAAGAGCTGATTGGTCTATATAAATATGTTACTAGACCCACATGTCGAAAATGCCTTTAGACATGTAAATGGGTCGTGTACCTTTACTTTACTTTGTATGCAGTCAAGGTTACAATTAGTCCCACGGTAGATACCACTAACCACCTTTGTCACCACCTTTCCTTCCAAGACAATTTCCAGAAAATTCTAGACATTATCCTGTAGCAATGTTATGATGCTGAGTATACACAATAATGATAGTGAGGTCAAATTCATATAAGAGACAAACAGGTAAAGGATATGGTGATGATGATAATGAAATATGCTAGAACAAAATTTCTTATTAGTTAGCGTGCTGTATACTTTCTGCCAAATGTGAAAAATTCCCATAAGAAACTTTTTGTAATAAATTCTGATAATGGCCAAAAGAATTTTCAAGTGAAAGTGTTAGGTAAATATATCATGAATGAAAATGTTATAATAATGATAAATTCTCAAACATTATATTAGGTAAAGTTTAGGGTAAGAAATTCTGACAACAATGATATATGTGGCATTTAAAACTGAAAAGATATTACCAGAAATAGTTTTAATTAACACTAACAAACCTTGATAATAATCTATTTTCCAAAGTAAACATAATGTATGAAATTTAGACGTCAATGACATGTTTTATGGTTGTATGCATACAAGCATTGGCATAACGGCAAACATACAACTGTTCTGCATAACATATCACCTATGAAAAGTCGTCCAACATCAAATACTGGTGACGAGGTGTGAAGTCTTCGGTCTTCACATATTCTAGGCCCACAATATGAGGTCAAAGTGGCAGTTCCTTTTCTTGTCGGTATTCCATCTCAGATAATTTCCAGACAACTTTTTAAATTGTCTGGTACCCATTTTCATGAGGCTGGATCAACCCTAGAGCCACACGAGGGACAAACTCATCTTGCCTCTGCTGGGGATTGAACCGGAACCACTGTCTTAGCAGGGCAAGTGCACTAACCACTATACCACCACAACTCCCAATATCAGCAATACAACCATTAACTCCATACATTCACCAGTAAATTAACAGAGAGAAATTTTTAAACAACGTGTAAAACATCACATCCACATCAAAGAAGCCCACAAATGTAAAAGTGATAGCCCCTCTGCTGTGTGTCCACCGTGACGAGGTAGAGGGGCTTGTGCGTCCCAATGACCCCAAGAGCTATGCCGACGGTAGCACAGCTACTGGTAGGGCCACCCATGTCGGACAGGTCAAGGGAGAGGGACCAGACGAAGAGACACACAAACCTGCTGCCTTGTAGGTAGACTGGGGACAGTCAAAGGCTAGGGAAAGCACCTCAAATACATGCTTGTCGAAATCGGATGTACTGAGCCACAGGCTTGACAAAGCAGTGCAACGTGAAACCTGCTGCCTTGTAGGTAGACTGGGGACAGTCAAAGGCTAGGGAAAGCATCCCGAATAAATGCTTGTCGAAATCGGATGTACTGAGCCACAGGCTTGACAAAGCAGTGCAACGTAACTTAATTCATGATGTCACAAATCAAAATTAATCGATATGGTGCTAATCCCGTGAAGTCCCATCAGGCGGTGATAGTGCCGGGCCCCCTGCCTCGAGGGGGTCCACCCATGACTACTGGTGGTCACCTTCCCCTGTGCTGTGGAGTCAAGGCACAGAGGAGTAGGTTAAGAGCTATTGACCAAATACCCCGGACACTCAACATACTACAGTGGAATGCCGAAGGAGTTTACAAGAAGAAAGACTCCCTAACACAGCGTCTTCATAAAGATAGAATAGATGTGGCATGCATTCAAGAGACACACCTCAACGCCAATCACAAATTCTCAGTCAGAGGATATCAGGCCACACGTTTCGACCGAGAAGGACACAAAGGAGGAGTTCTAATACTTACACGAAATACAATACCTTGCAGCGAAGTATCTGTGATCTCTGACAACCAAACGGAAATTATAGGTGTTGATATAATGATAAAGGACGTGAAAATAAGAATCTACAATCTGTATAGCCCAGCAGATAAGGACCTTACACTCTCAAACATGAAAATAACTGACACAAACTGCATTATTGTCGGAGACTTTAATAGCCGTTCAGAAAGATGGGGATACCCAGATACTGACAAAAGAGGAGATGAATTGGAGGACTGGGAAATAGACTCAAATCTCCATCTACTCAACAAAGCGGATGACACACCGAGCTTCTACTCCAGAAGATGGCTTACCACTTCTACTCCAGACTTAGCTTTCTGCACAGGAGACATCCTCCACAAAATCGATCGCCATGTGCTGGACCAATTAGCAGGTAGTGACCACAGACCAATCAAGCTTGAAATGAATATGGAGTATGTTCCACAGGAGCAAAAGCCCTTGCCCCGCTGGAATTACAAACGAGCAGATTGGGACAGATTTGCCATACTAACAGACAAATATTGTGAAAACATAAATACACGATATGGCAACATAAAGCAAATGGTGGAAAGTCTAAACAGAGCGATAATACAGGCAGCCACTGAGTCCATTCCAAGAGGAGCGAGGAAAAATTACAAACCATACTGGACTGAAGAACTACAAAGTTTGGAGGACAAAGTTGAAGATGCCAGGAAGACAGCAGAGAGAGAACAAACAATTGAAGCAAACATCTCTCTCAAAGCCATCTCAGCAAAATATAAAAGAACAGTAAATCAAACAACAAGAGATTGTTGGAGGGAAAAAACAGAAAACCTGAATTTTGACAGGGATGGAAACAAACTATGGAAACTAGTGAAAGCCATGAACAATGAAGGACCTAGAAACAAACAAATAACAATTAAACAAGGAAATGCCTTGCTTACAGGCAAAAAGGCTGCAAATGCACTAATGGAACACTATGCAAATGCAAACCACATTGATATTACAACCGAACAGAAGAAAGCAATCAAAGACAAACAGATACATCATAGAAATACAGAGACAGCAGCAGAATATATGATGGCAAATCTAACAATGGAAGAAATGGAACAGGCAATGAATACCCTAAAAAAGAAGAAATCACCAGGAAAGGATGGAATCACAAATGAAATGCTAATAGGACTAGGCACCAAGGCAAAGAAGAAACTACTAGCAGTCCTAAATAACAGCTGGAAGAGAGGAATAGTCCCACAGGCATGGAAGGAAGCTATACTAATACCAGTCCCAAAGAAAGGAAAAGACCTGGAAGAACCAAATGGCTATCGACCTATCAGTCTACTGAGCTGTGTAGGAAAATTAATGGAACGCATTATCAATGGCAGGCTAACATGGCATCTGGAAGAAAACAAACTCTTAACACCACACCAAGCAGGATTCAGAAAATACAGATCCACTGAAGATCAAATAACCTATATAGCTCAGGAAATAGAGGATGCCTTCCAAGAGAAAAAGCACACACTAGCAGTCTGGATAGATTTAGAAAAAGCATTTGATAAAGTATGGAAGGAAGGACTGAAAGTAAAACTGCAAAACATGCATGTTTGTGGAAAAATGTATAAATGGATCAGCCACTACCTTGAGAACAGAACTGCCAGGACAAAAGTACAAGGACAAACAAGCAAAATGATGCTGCTGGAGCAAGGTGTCCCCCAAGGAGGAGTTCTTTCACCAACATTATTCCTAGCATATATAAATGACATCACAGAAAATTTTCCAGCCAGAGTACACACATCCTCCTTTGCAGATGACCTAGCCATATGGACATCTGAAGAATATATTAGTACAGCTAACAGCAGAATACAGCAAGCCTTATTAGCGCTAGAGGACTGGTCAAAATCATGGCTAGTGAAGATAAGTGAGGAGAAAACAACATGCACAGTGTTCTCCCTCTCAAATAAAACTCAGCAACCTAAGCTGGTATTGAATGGAAAAATATTGTGCCATGAAGAAAATCCAAACTATCTAGGAGTCACCTTTGATCGTCGCCTGACATGGAAGACACAGGTTGAGAAAAATCGAACAAGAGCAAGGCAGAGAATGGCAATCATGAAAAAGCTTGCTGGTACAACGTGGGGAGCAGATGAGAAAGTTCTCAAGAAGTTATATACTGGACGGGTGAGGCCAGTACTGGAATATGGCATTGCAGCTTGGGCAACAGCAGCTAAGTCAAACTTTAACAAAATAAGTAGAGTCCAAAACCAAGGAATGCGAATCATAACTGGAAGCCTGAAGACAACGCCTATTAATGAACTAGAAAAGATCACTTGTTTACAACCAATGCAGGATAGAAGAGATAGCAGAGCCCAGCAACAAGCAGAAATATTTAGAAGATTGACAGACCACCCTATGTACAACAGATTTAATGGTTTTGGAAAGGGAAGACTGAAGCGTAGCAACTTTGTAGAAACTGCAAAACGAAGGATTAGGGCAGATCCTATACTTAACATATCAACAGTCAAGCCCATACACAATGCACACAACTTCCCAGCTTGGAGACAGCAGCAACTGCCTGAGATGATAGAAAACATTCCTGGTATTGAGAAAAAGAACACTCAGCATGAAACCGAAAGAAGAGAAATAACCCTAAACTACATAAAAGAACATTACCCAAGCAGGAATTGGACCCATGCATATACAGATGGATCAGCCAAAAATTCAATAGAGAATGGAGGAGGAGGAATTCTCCTAAATTTAAAAAATGGAGTGAAAAAAACACATTCAATGGCAACTGGAAAATTTTCAAGTAACTTCAAAGCGGAGGTAGAGGCTTTGAAAACTGCAGCAGAAATGCTCCTGATGGAGGAAAATAAAGAGAAGCAAATAGCTATCTTCACAGATGCAAAGTCAGCTGTCTCAATACTGAAGAGCAATAACAGCACAGAACTAACTGACCTAAGAGCAGCACTCCATGGTCTATGCCAGAAATCCAAAAAAGTTGTAATACAGTGGATCCCATCACATTGCAGTATACCTGGAAACGAAGAGGCTGACAGACTGGCAAAAGAGGGCGGACGACTACCACAGCCTGACATAGACATAACCTATAATGAGGCAAAGAGGTTGATAAAAAGCACTTATAGAACCAAATGGGAATCTGAGCATCCAGGCCATCAGAAGGATGATGCATATTACAAACTCGACCGAAGAGAACAAGTAGCAATCTTCAGACTCCGCACAGGACATAACAGGCTGAAATACCACTTGTTCAATAAACTAAAGATAGGAGATACTGATGAATGTAATTGTAGAACTGGAAAAATGACAGCAAAACATTTGCTGCAGGATTGCCCAACGTATGCAGTACAGAGAAAGATATTTTGGCCCACACCTGCTTCATTTGAGGACAAGCTCTATGGAGATATCAACAAGCTCAAGTTGACCGCAGCTTACTTTAACTACATACAGGTTGACATTTAAAGGTGCATGAAGACCCAGAGGCATGAAATGGAATATTGCTTGGATAGCAAATCCATTATGTGGAAAGTCCAAATCGAAAGCTCGCTGTGTGGGCTTCATAAAAGGTGGAAAAGTGTCCTAGTGGCACGAAATGGAATATTGCTTGATAGCAAATCCATTACGTGGAAAGTCCGAATCAAAAGCCCATTGTGTGGGCTTCATAAAAGGTGGAAAAGTGTCCTAGTGGCATGAAATGGAATATTGCTTGGATAGCAAATCCATTACGTGGAAAGTCCGAATCGAAAGCTTACCGTGTGGATGTCATCTGCAGACTGCATACTTCTGGTTTCCGGAAGAACAGCCTATGGTGAACGGAAGGCCCAATATACGGAAGTGAGGCTAAGCAGCCATGTGCAGGACGTGACGATTCCTTGGGTGAGCCCAGTACCAGAGCGCTATGTATCGGCTCTGCAAGTATGGAAGCCTCCTTGGATGGCGGGGAATGCCCATGGTCTGCCCCTGCCTTCCCTTGAGGGCTGACCAGGATCTTTGGCTGTTCTATATGGACGAGCTGGGATGGGGGATAACACCACAACAGTGAGAGTCAAACGTCCTAAGAAACCCCCGGGAAGGTTAACCCGGTCAACAAATGCCCGCAGAAGTCGGATGTGTCGGCCTAACGGCGCAAGAACGCAGCTCTGCTGTAAACAGGCACAACGAAATCACATCCGAAAAAAAACTCCGGATGAACGAAGAAGAAGAAGTAAAAGTGATAGTGGTGCTCAAATCACTCACCAGGAGGGACAGTTTCTCCTTGGTTTTGTCACACTGAGAGCCGGCCATGAGGAGTTGGATGCAGGCAGTGTACAGCTGGTTGTAGTTGAACTTGTCTTCACAGCCCAAGAGAACATTCACAGCCTACATAGAATTATACATAAATTGTGCTAACTAAAACAGCCATAACATAATATGCAATTTGTGAGGCAACTAAGCAAATATCACCAACAATATACACAATAAATGCTAAACAACGGTCTGTGAAACAAAATTCCATTAAACGTAAAACAATCTATAAAATGGGAGTCTCTGTGGCTGTGGTCAAGGCATATGCCACATGCTCTGAAGGTTGTGGGTTCGATTCCGGGCTGTCTTTCGGTTCACGAGAGCATTTTTCTCGGAGACTCCTGGTGTTTGTCGCTGGAGCTACGGAGTTTGTGCTTTGTGAGACGCTTTCAGCAAGCCACCCTGTGGAAAGAGGCCGAGCCATATGGGATAAACCCCGGTGCAAAGAAGTCTGACTTGTTTTAAAGTCAATCTATATAGCAAAACACTATTTATAGATAAATCTATAAAACAATCTATAAAACAAAATACCATTAAACACAATACAATCAGTGAAACAACAGTCATGACAATTATCATCATAATGAAGCAGATCCTTTACAGAATATCATTCCCATCAGGGCTTGGATGCTATGTTTGCAGTTTACCAAGAAAAACCTTCCATCTTCTGCAGGTCACAGAATGTATGTCCCAGCTCTGCATCATCTGACAGTGTATATCTCAGCTCTGCATTACCTGACAGCCAATGTCTCTCAGCTTTGCATCATTTTATAGCCAATGTCTCTCAGCTCTGCATCATCTGACAGCTTAAATCTCAGCTCTGCATCATCTGACAGCTTATGTCTCAGCTCTGCATAATGTGATAGCTTATGTCTCAGCTCTGCATCATCTCACAGCTTAAATCTCAGCTCTGCATAATGTGATAGCTTATGTCTCAGCTCTGCATCATCTCACAGCTTTTAACTCAACTCTGCATCATCTCACAGCTTTTGTCTCAACTCTGCATCATCTCACAGCTTTTGTCTCAGCTCTGCATCATGTGATAGCTTATGTCTCAGCTCTGCATCATCTGACAGCTTATGTCTCAGCTCTGCATCATCTGACAGCTTATGTCTCAGCTCTGCATAATGTGATAGCTTATGTCTCAGCTCTGCATCATCTCACAGCTTTTAACTCAACTCTGCATCATCTCACAGCTTTTGTCTCAACTCTGCATCATCTCACAGCTTTTGTCTCAGCTCTGCATCATGTGATAGCTTATGTCTCAGCTCTGCATCATCTGACAGCTTATGTCTCAGCTCTGCATCATCTGACAGCTTAAATCTCAGCTCTGCATAATGTGATAGCTTATGTCTCAGCTCTGCATCATCTCACAGCTTTTAACTCAACTCTGCATCATCTCACAGCTTTTGTCTCAACTCTGCATCATCTCACAGCTTTTGTCTCAGCTCTGCATCATGTGATAGCTTATGTCTCAGCTCTGCATCATCTGACAGCTTATGTCTCAGCTCTGCATCATCTGACAGCTTATGTCTCAGCTCTGCATCATCTGACAGCGTATGTCTCAGCTCTGCATCATCTGCCAGCGTATGTCTCAGCTCTGCATCATCTGACAGCTTAAATCTCAGCTCTGCATCATCTGACAGCTTATGTCTCAGCTCTGCATCATATGACAGTGTATGTCTCAGCTCTGCATCATCTGACAGCTTAAATCTCAGCTCTGCATCATCTGACAGCTTATGTCTCAGCTCTGCATCATCTGACAGCGTATGTTTCAGGTCTGCATCATCTGACAGCTTATGTCTCAGCTCAGCATCATCTCACAGCTCATATCTCAGCTCTGCATCATCTGACCACATCTGACAATGCAAACAAATTATCCAGTTTTCCCACATACTCACCAAGCCATCAATTTTGCTGACTTCCTGAATGTTGGGATCATGTGGGCAGAGATGATAAAATCTGGGTTTAACGGCCCCTGCTGAAAAAGCAAGCAAAAGAACACTATTTGAATCTACACAGGACTGATTACCAATAAATTTTCTAATCAGCAACTGATAACACCTTTTTCATGTGTTTAGTTCAATGTAAGAGAAACTGACATACATAATGATTCCTGTTTTTTTTTATTCGTCAACATTAAATAGTAGGTCCTTTGTAGAATATTACTCTCATCAAAAGTTAGTTGCATATCGTTTACAGGATGTCGCAGCCAATCCCGGCATTTTGTTGGTTGTTTGTGATTTCTTAGCAAGTTTATGTTCAGTAGTTTGCCACTGTGTTATAAATTACCAGCACAAATACATCTGTATGAACAACGCAAGACGGTCTGCTATCAAATCGCACAGAGTTGTGTTTCTAACGCAGTATGCGTTATTGCGAATAGCGTCTATAGCTCCTTCGCCAAGGAACTGACTTACTCTCATCACGGCCTGCTGAACAGTATCTTGATGCTCTGTCAGCTCTCCTGGCTCGTGTTCATTCATGGCCAAAGTGTCTGCTTGTCCTGTGTCCATCTTTGTGCTGGTTGATCCAGCCTTTTCTTCCAGGAACTATGCCTTTCATCACTGTTCTTTCAAAGTCTCTGTGACATTTAATATGGGTACTGACATTTAATATGGGTACTGACATTTAATATGGGTACTGACATTTAATATGGGTACTGACATTTAATATGGGTACTGACATTTAATATGGATACTGATATTTAATATGGGTACTGACATTTACTATGGCCACAGTATTTCAGTTTACGAGAAGTAACGCTGTTTACCAACTAGTTGTCTTCAATATTCACATCTTGCACAATGTCAGAACTTGTTTATATTTAACATGTGACAATATTTAGAAGACAGCCAACTACCATTAATTGAAATATTTAGCAATTATGAAGTTTCAACTGTAGACACTTAGCAGACCCACCAATGCAGAGTAAGTTTCTAGAGTTTGCTGTGACCCCTTCATCCAATTATGTATATCATATCTTTGCTCCATCAAGAATATGCGTGTATTTATTCCATATTTTTGGCACATGGACATAGGCATATGCTCAGCATAATCTTGTCATGTCCTTCCTAATTGGAAAGCCAAGCAAGTAATGTACCACCCTGCATGCTGCATTTATTTTTATTTTTTTTGCATTCAAGCATTATGTGCTTGGCCTCATTCTGTAGCATTTCCATCTGCAAGTGGCTGAGAATCATGATCATGAGAGCATAATCAATGATGGAAAGGATCAACACCTAATATTTAAAAAGAGCAACAGTTAGTTGCATGTCCTTTACAGGATGATGCAGTCAACCCCAGCATTTCTAGCTATTTGTGATTTACTTGGCAAGTTTATGTTCAGTTGTTTGCCAATGCTTTCTGAATGACCAACACTCATACCATTGCATGACAACCAGTGTAAGGAGGTTTGCTTCCAAATCACCTGCAGCTGTGTTTCAAACATCATTTTATGAAAACCAGTGCAAGGTAGTCTGCTTCAAATCACACACAGCTGTGTTCCAAAATCAGTATGTGGGGTTGTGAATCACATTCGTTACCCCCTTCTCCTCATTAATATAGTATCATCAGCAATGTCACTAGACAACTCACCTTCTGCTTGTTTCTGGCACTGGCAGGCTCTTGCGGAAGTTTTCCTCGACTTCCCGGCAAGCAAAGTATTTTGTAGATCTGCTTGCACTCTCCTTGTCAGCGGGGATTGTGTGTGACGTGAACAGATTGTGCTGAACCTATCAGAGCAAATATGCAATTCTTAGATATTTATCCATTTTTTTTTTAATGTATCCTTTATTATTCTTTAGCAATCAACATGTACTGTGTGTCTACCCCAGCATGGATTGTGAACAGGGCAATACACCTGAAGTCTACACTGGACACCCCAATATGTTATGTAGGGCTCCCCCCCATGAATCAGATTTTCATTCTTTGTGTGGATGTGCTCCACACCTTTGATGTGCTCCAGTTTGCTTGAGTGCACCACCGTGGCAGACAACAACCTAGACCCATATGGTTAAGGCAGTCTGGAGTCTTCAGTATCCTGTTCTGAGCTATTACCAATTGCCCCCATAACAAATAACACAAAAAAGACAATAATGGTAACTTATCTCAAACGACAACTAGCCAAAAAACATTCCCTTATGTATGGCACGTTACACCCTCCTTAGGTATTTATAATGCCCATGTTAAACACTGCCTCAGTGAGTCATTTGTTATTGATTATTTTTCATGCGTTTTAATGTTCTTTTGTTGTCAAAAGTTGCTTCATAAGTGATGTTGAATGAAAGAATGTATGAGAGGAAATAGAGAAGAAGGGCAGAATGTCAGACGGGCCTGCGTGCCCAATTCTTAACCCTTTGAAAATAAAGACTTATTATTATTATTATTATTATTATTCAAGATCTTGGCCAGCTCATTTCTGCCTAGTTTGTCAATGCTATGGTGGTCTGATCATTACCAATTTTCTTAGGGAATCTGCTAAAATTTGGTGGCCTATCTTCATAGAGCCACCACCCAGATCCTAGTTCAGCATGCATGTAAAGTTACTAAAATAAACAACGCAAGCATAGACTATATGTTCTTAGGAATAATTCTGACAAATTCAGACAAAATGAAATTAATTTATTTCATTCCAATATATAAGGATTTTTTCAACATATGTATAATGTAGCAGTTACAGAACTTTCACAATAAAAAACCTAGACTAATAAGCCTCTACATTACAAGGTAGTAATGGAAAGACTGAAAGAATGAATAATTAATTGACTGGCAACTCAACTTCAAGGAACTGACAGAGCAAACTGCTAACTTTCAAATTATCAGTGGATGGTTGACTACACAACAAGACATTAGACCTGTAACCTAATATGTCAAAGCCTCAATACAGGTAAATGGTCCCGAGAAATTGAAATCCCAGCGGCGCCAGTTTGGGCACATTCGCAGAATACAATGAAAGAGGTTACACAATTCATAAGTTATGAGACTCACCTGCTCAATAAGCTGCATGGGAGGATCATAGAAGAAGTGCAAGAGATACTCTAGTACAAGCACCAGACGACTTAATGTCAAGGGTACAGTCTTTTCCATCAAGCTGAAATAACAAAAACATCAAGTAATGGAGTAAACACTTGGTTTCTTGAAAGCACATAATGAAGTAAACACCAGATTTCTTTATCACACTAGGTAATCCAGTAAACACCAGGTTTCTTAATAACAATAGGTAATGTAGTAAACACCAGGTTTCTTTATCTCACTGGGTAATGCCGTAAACACCAGATTTCTATACCACACTAGGTAATGCAGTAAACACCAAGTTTCTTTATCATACCAGGTATTGCAGTAAACACCAGATTTCTATACCACGCTAAGTAATGCAGTAAACACCAAGTTTCTTTATCATACCAGGTAATGCAGTAACCACCAAGTTTCTTTATCATACCGGGTAGTGCAGTAAACACCAGATTTCTACACCACACTAAGTAATGCAGTAAACACCAGGTTTCTTTATCACACTAGGTAATGCAGTAAACACCAGGTTTCTATTACACTAGGTAATGCAGTAAATACCAGGTTTCTTTATAACACTAAGTAATGCAGTAAACACCAGGTTTCTATACCACACTAGATAATGCGGTAAACACCAAGTTTCTTTATTATACAAGGTAATGCAGTGAACACGTGTTTCGTATTTATTAGCCTATGGTGACAATGGGTAATGAAGTAAATATTAAGATTTCTTAATGACATGGTACATTATACCACTAATATTGGGACTCTTCGCTGGCTGTTGAAGGTGAGAACGGAACACATTTGGGAATGCCCCGAGTGATGTGCTGTCAGTTCTTGACTCAACTCAGCTCATTTCTTAATGACAGATGATACTGACAGATACCACGATCCTTAATGATACTTAATAACAAAGAGTAGACAAGAAATGTCCTGACACCATACCTCCTTTCAATCTGTGCCACATCCAAGACAATCTGACAAATCTTAACCAGGATGCCCTTCCTTTGAACTAGACGCAGTCCGTGGAAGAGAAACATCAGAACTTGCATGTGCTCCACATTCACATCTGAAAAGTCCAAATTATTTCAAAATCATGCTGTTAGATTGTATGTAAATAGAAAATATGTACAGATATATGTTTTGTGGGAAATTGCATACCTTTTTCAACTGCTAACAGTAAAAACACATCATTCATTCATTCATTCAGTAGCATTTCCTTTACAGAATCTCGCTCCCATAACAACCTTCCGGAAAACCTCTCGATCATAAGCAAGATGCCCTGCATCCGATACACCCATCTGGAGATCATCCACCACATCCTGCGCCCATCTTCTCTTTGGCCATCCTCTTCCTCTCTTCCCAGGCATATACCCCTCCAATATTGTTCTCTCCAAACTTTTGTGACGTTTCAAGTGACCATATTATTTCAATTTTCTTTGTTTTATCGTCTTTAATAGCCAACCTTCTTCAATATTCAGCTCTTGAAGTATGGATGCATTTGTTCTTTTCTTTAGCCAAGATATTCTTAGAACCCGTCTATAACATTTATATTCAAAAGCATTTATGCGCTGTTCAGCTTGTTTAGTCAGTGTCCATGTCTCACAGGCGTATGTTGCAATGGGAAAGATGCATGCTCTTAAAAATCTAATTTTTGTAGTTCTGTCTGTTCCACTCCATAATTTATTCAGTTGTTTTAGTCTTTTCTTTCATGGTTATCTTCTTCTTTGTTCATCCAGAGTTTTTTTTTTTCTGGATGTGATTGCGTTGTTCCTGTTTACAGCAAAGCTGTGATTCTTGCGCCGTTAGGCCGACACATCTGACTTCTGCGGGCATTTGTTGACCGGGTTAACCATCCCGGGGCTTTCATGGTTATTATGGTTTCTTGGCAAGTTTTGCAGAAGGTAGTTTGCAATTGCTTTCCTTCTGGGCAGTGACTGTTCTAGTCGGTGGCCATAGCCATTGTCTCTACTGATGAGATCATCTGCCTATCGCCACAGAGTGCAGACCATAACCAACAACAATCTGTCGGCTGCTCTCACACTCCATCCACCACCAGCTTCCATGGCTTCACGTAACCCTGATTGGGTGGCTAAACGGGTACGCCACCTTGCCCAAGGGTGTCCCGTAGACTAACGGAGGAAAGGAGGCGTCTTACATCTCCTTTGATAGGGGATACCCCTACCCCGCTAACCGGAAAAACACATCACAGAAAAATATTTCTAACATTCACAATTATCATCATCATGTGTCATGCAATCATGGTTCGCTATCACACACAAACTCCAGTATCCAAACACATCTGTTCTTTTCCTATTCGGCCAGGTCACCCAAGTATTTATTTTTCTTCCCTTTTGCTCTTTTCCCACCAAGTTTGCCAGCTGTCACTAAGTTTTCATGTTTGTCTTTTGACATAACATGCCAAAAACATCTAATGTTAACAGTAACAACCAAAGAAATTCTCTGGCAATAAAGAAAATAAGTAACAACAGACAAATGGACTCAAGAATGTTAACGGAGACTGTATATTCATTCATCATGTAGCATGCTGGTAAGCATGGGCTGCCATGTTTCACCATCTTACTTGATCACCAGTCGTGGCTCAGCTCAGTGTTCTTGTCCCAACCCTACTGGGCGAGGCTGCTCCGCTGGAGCACCCATTTACACCATTTCTCTGATTTTCCATCAAACTACAAAACATGACTTTCTTGACATCTGTAAAGGTAGCGTACCATTGCTTTCTTTCTTAGCAGTGACCATGCTGGTCAATGACCGCAGCCATTGCCTCCAAAAAGAAAACCTCTGCCTACCATCGTGAAATTGGAGACCATAACCTATAACTATCTGTCAGCTGCTTTTCAACTTCATCCACCACTTGCTCCCATGGTTTCAAGTTACCCTGATCGGGGTGCTAAATGGGTACTCAACCTTGCCAAAAGTTGCATATGTTGGCACAGGGAAAGAGGCATCTTACTTCTTTGATAGGTGATACCCTATCCCGCCACCTGGAAATTGTTTATACAAATGATAAATAAACCTCACATAGTAAACTAGTCACAATTCAAAAATGAATATCAGTGGAAAGAGATCATATAAGGCATTTTACCTTCCAAGATCTCTGTTTTGTTTTCACCACTGTCTATGGCAGTACGGAGTCGTTTGAGAAACTTGTCCCAGACAGCAATGACTGCATTGTCTGACGTGGTTAAATATGTGACCTCATCTCCACGTTCCTGCTGTTGTCTGCGCAACAACACACTGACTAGCACAGCCAGGCTCCGGGGATATACGGTCAGAGGCCAGGGGTCGGTGCTGGTAGGACTCACTCCCAGTGCAGCCAGGTAAAAATCCTGCAACATGATGGTGGAAAAATAAAACCTACTGTGTAGTGAAAATACAATAAAAGTATTGAACATAAGCCTAATTACATATTTTATGTTTACACCTACAGAAGAAAGAAATAATTAGACAGACAGACAGACAAACAGACAGACAGACGGACGGAAAGAAAGAAAAGCTGCCTGAAGAAAAATGTTTGCCAAAACAATACAAAAACAGCATGAAAAAATATTTCCTATGGACATGTAGATGATATTAAAATGGCTTAATCCAGGAACACAAAGTGCTACAGTAATCTCTCACAGTTCTTTGACACTGGCCTCATCAATGGCACTAACCATAGTGATGCCCCATAACGTTCTCTCCTTTGGGTTTTAGTATCTTCATTGTCCACAGACACCCACCCAATGCCCAGAGGGGTATACTCTTTCTGTAAAAATCCATGCCATCATCATAATGTGCCCTGCCAGCTGGCTTAAATATTCATGTCTTTCCACAGACCTCAGTGTTTCCAATCAATTCTGCTGATATTACTCCATGCCACCGTCAGTCGATCCAGCATCATTTCTATTTTATCCCACTGAACTTTCAAGTCGTCACGTTGTCCAATGCCTCTCTTCCCATCATATGATCACAGAATGACGTTTGTCTCTTTCTTATAGTTGTATATAATATTCTACGTTTATTAGTCTCTTTCAGAGAAATGTTGTTAGTTACTCAGGCAGTCCATGGTATTTGCAACATTCATTTCAGGAACAACATCACCACTGCTTCCATGCTCCCCCCTAATTAAATTAAATGTCAAATTTGCCATTGACAAACAAAGCTTCATATTTTGCTCTTATGAAAATGTACACTGTAATCAAAAATATTGAAGGAAAACAAATGCAAACAGAAAAATGAATGTCAGTAACCAAGGAGGAAAAGTCAAAAGACACTAGTTAAAGTTTACAAAACAAAAATTGTATCATTCAAGCTATATTAAAAAAAAAAAAAATGAGAAAAAAAAATGTGTAAATCATCTCTCAAATATCACAGAGATAACATTACACAAAACTAACCTGGAGTTGTTCTGATAGGCAGGCAGTAGCGATGAGGTTATGGTTGAACCGAGCCAAAGCCAATGACACAGCTGTGTAACCTTTGTCTGCAAACAATAATTAACATCAACCATTATTGCGTTCCTTTAAGGCACTACCACTTTTAGTTCAATCAATATCAAATATTCTATTTCCTAATCTGTGAAAATAAGGTTGGCTGCAATCTGCTGACAGTGAAACCACAGTATCTGCACCTTTCAGCTGTCACTTGCAATTTTAGTCCACTATTTTACTTGTGTTTGCTTTTTCTCTTGCAGGCATACTATAAATATTCTGTCTGTTCAGAGTGAAACTAAGATATCTGCATCTTAATAACGAAGACACAAACAATAGATTGCACGATTTATTGCCTGGCATATTTCGCTGCATCTCGTCAGGTACATACTGCAGAAATCACACAACTTACGTGAATTAACTAGATAAATCCTTCAAGTTGAAATATACACATATTCGCACCGTAATGTCACTTATCTACCACGGTAATTTTAAGCTGACTAACATGTCTTTCTGTTTGCACAATTCTGGCTTGCGTTGATAGATCATAATTGCTTCTGCAAATTTTAACAAGCGAGTATTTTGTGTGTTAAACAACATGCGAAATGCAGTGTCTCTGTCCACCTCATGGCCACTTTCAACAATGTGCCTACCGATTGAAGACGCCGGGAGCTTCCGGTGTGTCGGCCCCACGAGGCTAGCATCTCCTGTGTGTTGTATCTTGTTGACCCATTGAGGTATGTGTTCTGACACCAGTTTGTTAAGCCGTCTCTCTGTTCTACCAATGTAAACGGCTTGGCATCTACATGTGAATTGGTAAATACAATTGTTTGTGGCGTACAGAGGAACAGGCTCTTTGACTGCTGGTGTAGGAATCGGTACGGTTTTATATCTAATGACTGGAGTTGCCGCACAGAATGTTCGGCCTACTGCTGTAGTAGCCGGTCTTGTACTCCTGTGGAGTACCCATTCAGGTTTAAGACATTCTTCAGAGTTTCAAATTCCTCTGTCAGTGTGTCCTGGGTGCATATCTTTCTAGCACGGTCAAACAAGGTCCGTACTAAGCCCCGTTTGTACTGGACAGGTGTGAAGCTCTGAAAATTTAGGTATTGGCCAGTCCATGTTCCTTTGCGATACACCGATCTTTGAATTGTGCCGTCTGCTCTATGTCTCATTAGAATATCTAGGAACGGTAACGCTTCGTTGTGTTCGTGTTCCATAGATAGAGAGATGATTTTATGCGTCTTGTTCATTGTGGCCTGAAACGATGTTGCTTGTAGCTCGTCTGTGGTGATAATTAGTATATCGTCCGCATAACGACGGTAAAAGGCCAAGTTGTTGATGTCTGAGGATCTCTTTTCTTCTAAATGTGCCATGAAGATGTCCGCTAGAATAGGACCAAGAGGACTCCCCATGGCCACTCCGTCAATTTGGTGGTATGACTTAGTTAGAAAATTGAATTGTATGTTGGCAGGTACATAGTAGTAGTAGCCTCTCCAGAATAGGTCTAGGTATGCCTAATTTTAGTTGTTTGTCTTCAATGTGTTCCCTTATTATTTTCACTGTCTCCTCTAACGGAACGTTAGTGAATAGGGAGGCTATATCCATGGATGCCATGTGTTTGTTATGTATGTCCATAATATCCAATAACGAGATGCAGTGAAATATGCCAGGCAATAAATCGTGCAATCTATTGTTTGTGTCTTCGTTATTCAGATTCACTACGGGAAAACATTGTTTTGAATATCTGCATCTCTTGCCTGATACACCCAACATTAGTGTTTTGTTTGGGTTTACCTTCCTTTTGCACACATACTAATATTGTCGCCAAAGGGTCTTCAAACCTTGAAATTTTACAAAGGCAGTGGCGGAGGAGGAGGAGTGGCATACTTCCTCTAAAATTACTGGAGAGTATGAAAAAGGCCACCATGGTCTCATGCTTGATGAAGAGAAACTTCCAACTGCAGCTTTAAGTGATAGAGGATGGGCAACTCAAAGTTGCGAGGCAAACGCAGCTCTAGGATATGAGTATCTACATGTGGACAACTCTGCAACTGAGCAGAGTACAGCAGGGCACTCACTTGTCCTGATAGTCAGAAACTGCTGTCACAGGTAGAGTACCATACCTCCGGTGGACATGGAAAGTACAATTTCTAAATCGGAAGTTACCCACAACAAATGTATTGCATCTCTGATTCTGCTAGCCCACATTTGGATCCTCGGTAGTGTTATGGAGTTCATGGACTGTGCTGCGATTCTTCTTGTGTGATCTATGGGAGACTGGAGCACTTATGGAGATATCCATGTGCAATGAAAGTGATACTTTACGAACCAAACCATACATCAAAAACTGTATAAAAACACATGTGCTTTGTTCACTTAGAGGGTAACTGATAAGTACATGGTCATTTGCAATGTCCATTATGTCATGTCCTGTGTCATGCTGATCGTAGCAGGCAATCCACAACCATCTGTTTCCATTTCTCTTGGTAAGTTTCAACGCAAATCATCTCCTGTGCCACACCGTAAACCAATGCAGCTTTTTCTCCCTGTCATATCATCTTTTATTCTTCCTCCCCAGATATCAACAAAGTCACAAATCTGTTTCACAACTTTGAACAAACAATGATGCACCAAGTTTTCAAACAGCCCCACATAAAAATCAACCTTTGCCCTTAAGTTAGTTAGCTGCATGTCCTTTACAGGACATTGCAATCAACCCCAGTATGTGCTGCCTGTTGGTGAATTACTAGGCATTTTTAGTTCAGTAGTTAACCGCTGCTTTCTGAATGGCCAACACAATAGAAAACTATGCAAAAGCGGTCCACTTCCAAATCGCAGACATCTCTGTACGTCAGGGAATTATGTTACACTATTCCCTAAACCACAGCAACCATACAGAGCAAACTTAAGTTAGTTTACAATTAACAAATGTAAAATTTAATGATTTTTTCCCCTCAAATTAAGTCTAATTATGAGTAAATATAGCCAACTATATAATTATACTGGACAAAAACGTAATTGGACAAAAACGTAATTTTACAGACTTTAAAGTGTACATTACAGTACTATTTCAAGATCAAATGTCAAATTTATTTCCAACATAGCTGTACATATTTCTGCAACTTCGGTTTCAGACAAACTCACCACCTTCAACTCTGGCACACTCCTTGTCCAGGTCTTTTGTGAGTTGAGCAATCATGGTCACATGTTCCTGAGTGAAACTGGATCTGTGAGACACACAAAATACAACATAGTGATGACATGATAGGAAGCAGTCAATGGATGGACAAAAATGGAATAGCAAAATATAATGAAGACAAAACTATAAAAAATATTATATTCAAATAAGAACTAATATCAAATTTTTCCTGTTTTGACAGAAGATCAGAAGTGTAAGGGATAAGTGGACAACTCTGCTGCTGAGCAGAGCAGGGTACCCACTTGTCCTGACAGTCGGGAATGGCTGTCAAAGGCAGAAATAAAAGACCCCAATGTGCGTATGAAAGGAAGGGGAAATCATCAAATTATCTTCCCCTGGGAAGGTTAACCCGGTCAACAAATGCCCGCAGAAGTCGGATGTGTCGGCCTAACGGCACAAGAATGCAGCTCTGCTGTAAACAGGCACAACGCAATCACGTCCGAAAAAAAAGTCCGGATGAACACAGAAGAAATTATCTTCCCAAGATTTCATGAGTAACCACATTTTAGAGGCATTTTTTTTCTTTAAATTTTAGATTTAGTGAATGGCAGTAATGCCTGTCTAGGATATCCTCGTCTGATAGGGACAGTCATGAGCCACAGGTGGCACCAGACTGTCATCCAACTACTGATGGCAAAACCAAAACTAAAATGAATAAATGTAAAAAAGAAACATGGAATGTTAAGACACTAAATGAGTTGGGAAAGTTGAACAGTGTTATAAGAGAAATGGAAAGCATGAAAAAGAAATACCTAGGGGCATTTATATCAGAGGGAAGATGCACAACAGAGATTAGGAACAGAATAGGGCAAGCAAAAGCTGCATTTCAGTTCTTTTACTTCAAGAAATTTTTAAAAGTGCCCATTGTCATCATTTTCATCATTCCCATTCATCATATCTTTGACAGGAATTTAATGACAATAAACTTTGGCATTTATTACTTAGTGTGCAGCAAATGTATTTCTTTTGTCTGCTCTGTTGCTCTTATCTAATGCAACACCCAATATGCCATAATATGCACAACACAAAACACCCTGTTAAATAGTCCTAATTCAACAATTTTTTCTTAAACACTATACAATTAAATTATTCCTAAATGATCACATAGATACAGTAAAGGAATTACAATCTGGATTACTTTGGGATTTTGTCCTTCCTGACCTTTTTTCCACATCTTCAGCCAGTACTTATGAATCAATGTTTAGGGAAACATGAATAGACTGATAATCTGCCCTGCTAAATGGTGCATGTGTTCACGTCTATCCATAGATCTCTGTCCTTGGAACAATTCTACTGATGATATTCCTCCACACCACAGTCTGAGTCCACCCAGCAACATTTCTCTCGGTTTGTCTCTCCCTCTTCTCCCACTGATCCTTCCAGTTGTCACAATGTTTTCCAATGACTCTCTTCATATTATGTGACCAAAAAACACAGTTTGTTCTTATAGTTGTATATAGTGTTCTACTTTCATTTGCTTCTTCCTAATAATCGTTGTTAGTGAATCTGACAGTCCAAGGTATTCGCAACATTTGTTTCAGAAACTACATCTTCACTGCTTCCAAACTCTTCCTAATTTATTCATTCATATTTATGATTCACTGACATAAAGCAAAACAGTTTCTATATAACATTATATAATTAACAGATTAATGGCAAATTGTCTTGATTTATTTAATAACAGATAAAGAATATTCATTTATGAATATCAGTAAACATATTTGTTAGATAAAGAATATTCATTTATGAATATCAGTAAACACATGTGTTTATTTCTGTGACTTATTCATATCAACAATATAGCTTGTCCATTTAACACAAAAGCATTGAAATTGCATATAACTGGAGTCTGGAATTCTGGACTTTCAGGCTGTTCATATTTCTGGCATGAACTTTTCATTACTGTAGCAGATATAGTAATGTATTATCTAGAATACACTACCATGACACAGAAGAATAACTAACAAGAAACAAGTACATTAGGGGGGACAGCACTTACTTGGTAATTGTCCTGACTGTGTTGTTGCGAGACGTCAGCAGATGGGCATTGAAGAAATTCATCACATTACTGACAAGTGTTGTGAACTGTGAAGGACATTTAAAATATTCCTATAAGATCAAACTCTTACAGCATGAAAAACATTGCGCTACCTTGGAAATGTCAACACCATTTCAGTTTATTTGGGCTAGAAAGAACCTATTTTGGTATCTTATACTTATGGCTTTTTAAATGAACATATTTTTTTTCAGTCTGTACTATTATATGTGGCTTTCGGTGGCACTTTCTATTTCATAATTTGCAACTGTTTTATACTTTATTTTTGGTGGCTGTTTTAGAAAGCTGGCAACTACAAATATGATTTGTAATGACATTTAACATGATTTGTAGGAACTTTTGTTTTAAAGATGGCAAATGCACTATACATGAGATCTAGGGTATTATGTTTCATAGTTGAGACTACATTGTTAGCTGGCAGTTTCTCTACATGGTGGCAAAGTGGCCAGTGAACTTGCTTGCTGCCCTGATGTCTCTAGGTTTAAATCCCCCAAAAAAGCATTTATTTCATAACCACATGGCTCAGGGTAGATCCAGTTTCTGGAGGTCAGGTGGCCACCCAGATACTAACCATATCATTAAAGACTGTTTATTTTAAGAAACATGAACTCTACCAACACATCCCCAATATATTCCAATGGTATGGAAACGATGTCATCACCTTTTACCTTTGCAGATCACTGCTCACAAGTTGTAATATTCTGCCAAGAGCTAACAAATGTAGACTACAGAAATCTTCTATGATACTATTTGTTGCTTTTCACAACACACTTACTCCTTCTGGTTCCCGTTTGTCTGGAACAAGATTAGGTCCTCCTTCCCCCACGCTGGCTTCTCTCTGCCTTTTGCTCTCCCCTACCCCATCCACACGTGGAGGAGGTGGAGGCGGTGGAGTTGTGTTAACAGAATCACAAGGTGATAAAGCCTCCTCTAGCCAGTGTCCAAGAATGGGTTCAGAATCATCATCTATTGAAAACAACAATAACTGCAGTTTAGTGCCACAATCTAAACAGACTATCAATGAACACACACCTAAGTGAAACAAATTGCAGAAACTTCCCTTTTATAACATAGAAGACTGATAGGGTTCTGCTGTCTCTGAGGTAATAGTGTGTAGTGGGGGATGTCTATTGGCACAGACCAGCCCTCTCCTGGCACACGTACTGCAACACTCTGACATGGGTAGTGGCCATATAGGAGCTGCAATAGCAGAGTGATTAGTGCACTTCCCTGCTGAGGTGTCTGTCCAGGTTCAATCTCCCGCAGAGGCAGAATTTTGTTCCACCATAATACAGTTCTGGGGTGGACCCAGCCCCAAATAACTGTTGCCAGACAATTTTCAGGGATGGTCTGAGAAGGCAAGGAGAAGAGAAATGGTAGAATACAAGATATATACAAACAGGATGGTAAGGGGTTAACAGGCGTATTTTTTTTTCGTTCGCTCACTTTAAACTCAAGCATACCCCACACTGGACTGATTTTTGCGTGTGGGATAGTTTTACCCATAACCAGCCATTAGGCGAACCCACTACAACTTCTGAGGTATTTGTAAACGTACGTCCCCAAGTCAAGGATGAGAAGTCTACATTTTAGTCCAACTGACTGGTCTAGGGGTTGAACTCACAACCTCTGCATCAGCAGACCAGAAGTTTAAGAGTGAACGCTCCTATCTATCCAGCCAAGCTGACCTCAGGGAGTTAGCAGTAACTAAGGGAATGTTAATAGGGCATACAGAATGACAATCAGCACATGGGGAGAAGCAAGGCTTGACCAATGATCTACAAATATTACACTTTCCACAAAAATGGTGAATGCAATAATGCTAAATGAAGGTAGGTGGACAGAACTTTCAGGCTACTATTATGAATGTGAAAGCAGCCGATACAAATTACAATGATGAATGTTTGATTGAATATCTACGACTGGACCAACTAATAGCTGGAAACAAGAATTAAAATTATATTCATTATGATGGGCAGGACACCACAGTGATCGGCCAACAGTTATACATTGTATGTCTTCAGACAATAGATGGTGAATAGTTATTTGTATGCTATATAGAACAGACAGCCAACAGACGTATGTCTTTGGTGAATTGACATGTCTAGGCAACCAAGATGTGTGTCATCTGCACAATGGGAAATGCCTAGATTTTCTTTTCAAATGTTCGTAAAATGATCCATAATTCACATCTGTATACTGCCACAAGAAAGATGCACATTTCATGAAATTGTTAATTTCATTTGCTTGCTGGAGTTGTTCTATAGGTTCTCCGTACAAGAATCAGAATAAGTAAAATAGTATCAGGTACCTTCGCTGCTCTCTTCAGAAGTGCTGAAGTCATCTTCATAGAAGGTGTTGGAGTCTGAAGTGCTGCTGCTGCTAATGGTCTCTTGAGAATCTGAACCTTGCTTCATTCTCTTCAGATACACAGCCTGGTTGAGCGGTATAAAGAAAACAATATTACACACATTTAATCTTGATTATAAACTAAGATTGGTCTCAAGGCAAATGCATCAATAAAATGTGTAAACCAAGAACTTATAATATACAGGGTGAAAAAAATTGCACAAAATATTGCCTACCACTTCAAAGGAACTTCTTTACACACATAAAACAAAAACATATGACACGAGAACCATATAAATGAGATATTTTAATTACCATAAACTTGCAACAATTACAAGATACAAGATCATAACAACATTAAGAAGAGACAATGTTGAACCAGATATCAAAGAAGTTAATTTTGTGGACTGAAGAGATTTAGGAGAATGAAGGTAATGGAAACATTTTCCTCGCAACAAAGAAACAGGCTAGGGAAGCTAAGAAAGAAGAGAGAAATAAAATAAGTTTGCAAGAATGTCATTCTAGTCAGTAAAATCAAGTGTCCACCACAGAACAGAGTACAAGTAAACAAGGTTCACGGATCTATTCTCTTCTTTATCTTGTTCCTACCTTTTTGAAAGTTGTTGATATTAACTGCACCAGCAGATCAGGTAGGTTGACAGTCCTAAGTAAGGATCTGACCCTGTTCCATGCTGTGGGACTATCTTGGATGTTTATTCCCAGAGAAGTGTCCACACCAATATGGAGGCTCTGAGGACACAGAACAAAATGCTTGATTTACAGTGGAAACATTCTTACTTATTTATATTATATTTATATATATTTATATTATATATAATCAAATTTATATTTATTATTTATATGTATAATTATATACATAACAGCCGGTCGCCGTGGCTAAAGGCTTACAAAAGCAGTTTGTGAGCCGCTTACCAGGCGTTCGAAACGCAGCCGCAAATGATTTGTGCAGCAGACCATGTCGCGTTGTGTTATAACGTGTTGGTATGGGAGCCGGACGTTCAGAAAGCAATGGCAAACTACTGAATGTAAAATCTTGCCTAGTACATCAACAGCAGCTGAAAATTACTGGTGTTGACTGCAACGTCCTGTAAGGGATATGCAACATTAAAAAAATACATATGTTCATAATGGTCTGCATGCATTTATTGGACGGTTAGACTACATATGTTCATACTGGTCTGCATGCATTTATTGGATGCTTAGACTACATATGTTCATACTGGTCTGCATGCATTTATTGGATGGAGGGACTACATATGTTCATATTTGTCTGCATGTATTTATTGGATGGAGGGACTATATATGTTCATACTGGTCTGCATGCATTTATTGGATGGAGGGACTATATATGTTCATACTGGTCTGCATGCATTTATTGGATGGAGGGACTATATATGTTCATACTGGTCTGCATGCATTTATTGGATGGAGGGACTATATATGTTCATACTGGTCTGCATGCATTTATTGGATGGAGGGACTATATATGTTCATACTGGTCTGCATGCATTTATTGGATGCTTAGACTACCTATGTTCATACTGGTCTGCATGCATTTATTGGATGGAGGGACTACATATGTTCATACTGGTCTGCATGCATTTATTGGATGCTTAGACTACATATGTTCATACTGGTCTGCATGCATTTATTGGATGCTTAGACTACATATGTTCATACAGGTCTGCATGCATTTATTGGATGGGGGACTACATATGTTCATATTTGTCTGCATGTATTTATTGGATGGTTAAGACTACATATGTTCATATTGGTCTGCATGTATTTATTGGATGGTTAGACTACATATGTTCATACTGGTCTGCTTGCATTTATTGGATGGTTAGACTACAAATGTTCATACTAGTCTGCTTGCATTTATTGGATGGGGGACTACATATGTTCATACTGGTCTGCATGCATTTATTGGATGGTTAGACTACATATGTTCATACTGGTCTGCATGCATTTATTGGATGGTTAGACTACAAATGTTCATACTGGTCTGCATGCATTTATTGGATGGTTAGACTACAAATGTTCATACTGGTCTGCTTGCATTTACTGGATGGGTGGACTACGTATGTTCATACTGGACAGCATGCATTTATTTTCAGTGCATGGTAAATTCCGGCTATTGCAGGATCATTTAATTTTTATATCTAAAAATGTCAAGATTCTGTTATTTTCTACTGCCATAAAATGGAACAGGATTTCACTAAACAAAATAATTTGATAGTAGAGGTGTCATTAGGTTGTAATCCATAGCTGAGAATAATTTATTATTTTTTCCTCATGTGGCTTTAGGGTCAATACAGCCTCATAAAATTAGTATCACCGAATTCTCTAGGAAGGAAAGGGAATGAGAAATTAAACTGGTCACCCTACCTTATAATGTCATGACCTAATATATGTGAAAGCTGATTAATTCACACCACTTGTATAATGCAGTCATGTGTAACTTACATCAAGAGACTCATCTACACCTTCCACACTCAAATCATCCAGCAAGGGAGTTAGCAGCTGAATCGCATTTGAGGCCAGGGCAACCGCAGTGGCACTCAAGAATGGATGGCCGCATGGCAGTAGTCTAAAGCCAAGAACGTGAATGTTATATTAATATAAACAAGGACATTAATGAACTATTTTACATATAAACAAGGACATTAATGTACTACCTTGCCAAAACTCATTGGAAATAAAAATGATTCTACCACACTACCAAATGAGCCATAAGTATTTCACATATATTCAATAAACTAATTATATGAGTAAGCTGAAAAGTTAGTACTATTTTTTTCACAATGATAGCATACATTATTCAAACCAACCCAGGAAATTAATCACCTTAACAATGTATACACCTTTTCATCATCCTAGCATTTACTACCATATTATAACAAAGAAGTTAAACGCTGTAACAATATAATATATATGCAACTTTTCATAATCCTAGCATTTACTACCATATTATAACAAAGAAGTTAAACGCTGTAACAATATAATATATGCATCTTTTCATAATCCTAGCATTTACTACCATATTATAACAAAGAAGTTAAACGCTATAACAATATAATATATGCATCTTTTCATAATCCTAGCATTTACTACCATATTATAACAAAGAAGTTAAACACCGTAACAATATGATACACACATTCTTTCACAACTCTAGCATGTTGCCATATTTTTAAATATAAATTAACCACCCTAACAATATGACGACAATGAATAAATTAGGAAGAGGTTGGAAGCAACTAAGATATCGTTCCTGAGATCAATATTGTGAATACCTAGGACTGCCAATGATTGCCATGTGCGGCTAATAAAAGTAGAACATTATAAACACCTATAAGAAAGAGTGAAATAGCGATAATTGAATTGTCATGTAATGAGAAGAGAGGTACTGGAAAACATTGTGACAGCTGGAAAAGTCTGTGGAAAAAGAGGCAGATCCACAGAGATGATGCTGGATGGACTGAAACAGTGCCATGCAGCAATATTATCAGCAGAATTGATCCAGAACACCAAGGACCAAGTTCTGTGGAGAGAAATGATAGTATACACCAGTTGACACATGATCAACAATATGAAATATATATCTATTCACAACCGTAGTATATTATCTCACTCTATCAAGGAAACAATGACACATTTTTTATAACACAGTATACACATACCTTTTTCTACTCTAGGATATCTTCCATCATAATTTTTGTATGACAAAGAGGAATATGAGAACTTACCCTTTTGTTGAAACTGCCTTGGTTGTTCCACTGGGCAAATCTTTCTTCTGTGAAACATCAAGAGCCTTTGGTTTGATCTCCTTTCTCTCCAGGATCACCGCTGGTGTAAGGACAAGAATCAGCTGTAGGCCTCGGAGAGTCTCCCATGCTGCCAGCAGATTCAGGTTCTGTGCAACCTGATCAGACAGTTAACAAGTACAATTATTCATAGAGTAGTAATACTGTTTACAAGTACATTGTTAAATCATTCTTGTTGCCCTAGGGGTAAAGCAGGGGCCACAAAACATGCAAAGGGACAAACGAGCTTGCAATATGGGGACATTTATTTTTGCTTGCTCACTTTGAACTCAAGCGTAGTCCATGCATGTTCTACTACTTCTAGTGCACTGGCCTGATTTTTGCATGTGGATTAGCTTTCCCTATGACCAGGCAAACCCATTCTGACTTCAGAGGTACTTGTAATTTACGTCCCCAAGTGAAGGACGAGAAGTCAACATTTTAGTCCAACTAACCAGTGTAGGGGTTAAAACCGCTACCTCGGCATCAGCACAATACGGGAACAGTTCAGGAAACATAACAAGAGAAAACTAGGCAAAGAAAGGGGCGAAGAGAACAGCAGTTCACTCCTTTTAATGAAATAACCCACCAAAAGCCAACAACAACATGAATGGCATTAGCAGAACACAAAAAGGTCAACTTTTCAGTTTCGAACACGGCATGCAAGAATTAGTAGCCATCTAAACAGTATGGAACCTTGACAAGGTCCCCTGTGCAGACAATGTTTTCACCATTTACATCCTTCTCTTCAAATGCCCTGAACTTTCAAATGCCAAGGAAAAGCTACTACAGCTATCTATAACAGTTACAAACTCACTGTATGGGTCCCAAGAACAGCTGCAGAGAACCTGTACCTTCTCAACAATGACAATGGGCTGAGAAGTGTAGACAACTCAGCAACACAAGGATCAATAACAAGAACTACAAACTTCGAGGCGGTGTGCAAAAAAAAATTAGTGCGGTTTTTCTGTCTCACCATTTTCAGACTCCTCTGTAAATCTTCCATGAAAATGTCATGGAATTGAAGAATGACATAGTGACCACACAAGTCTAGAAGTATGCACATATAGATAGCCATCCTAAAGTTCCAGCCAGCTGCTTTTTCATTTAATATTTTCAAGTGGAAAACAAAAGATAAGATAAATCTGTCAAACGGTAAAGGCAATTCCACTGCAGATACTAACATAGGGGCGTGAAGCATTAGGCCTTTACCTATACTATGTCAAGTCATAATGAAGTGGAAAAATAATTGTAAAATGTTTTTTCCCAAAGCAGTTTCCTGCTTCCATCACATTTTGTAGACATGGATGCACAGAGAAATTGTTGGCCAATCTTACCCTCATTTAGCTGGCAATGAGCCCAGGCATCGAATCCACACCCAACCATGCTTATGACATTATCAGCAGTTTCCTACCAACTTTACAAACATGCCCATAATAATGAAGTAGAGTCATCAGACACTTTCCTGATTATATTTTCCTCCCCCAAACCAAGTGTTTACTTTACAACTTGATGTATGAAAGTGATTCTACAACACAGCTTTGGGTGAGGAACAATAATCATACATGGACGGATGGGTGGATGAATAAAAGAATAGATGGATGAATGGACAGATTAGATCAATGGATGAATGAAAGGATAGATGAGTAAATGGATGAACTAACGGGTGAAAAGATGAAAGAAAGAATGGATGAACAGTCATTATGCTGTGACATAAACAAGTTACATGGAAACAAACTTACACTTCCCCCGGCTCTGGTCGATGTCTTCATGGCACTAGACACCCAGCTAAAGATTTCAAGCTGTGAATTTGAAAAGAATAGATTTTAGCACAAATAATACATCCAACAAACTAAAACAAAACAAAAAATACACAATTATTATCATATTACGGATAATACATAGAAAAAGGCCTCACTCATATTCAATGAGGTCCTTGGTTATTTCTTTAGCTTGATATACGCAAGCAACAACCAAGAGTTTTATAGTATGAATGAACGCCAAGGCATCATCATCAAGTGTTTAAGCCTGTGGGTTGATTTGTGAAGACTCCTGATAATTCCATTACAAGGTGTCCTTTTGCCACTCTCTTTAAATCGAAGCATATCTGCATTTATACATCTATGCAAAGTTGCTTTATGAATTTTGTCTACGTTTATTCCTCTCTTGCATGTTGTTCAGGTTAACAATTCCTCATCAGGTGGCAATCTAAAAGAGCAGGCAGAATAGACTCTGCCCAGACAAAATTTCTAAATTGGAAAATCTACTTAAAAATACACAGCCATACACCTGTTATGCACACATTTGGATCCTTAATGGTACTAAGGAGTTTATGCTATGTGCTGAGATTCTCTTTGTGTGGCTTATGGGAGAAAACTGGAGCACTTATGGAGATGCCCATGTGCAATGAAACTGAATCTTTACAAACCAAACCAAATCTTCACCATTTTATGTTTTCCATAACTTGCTGATTCGTTAATTTTTTTAATACAGATACTGCTTGTTATTCTTTGATAACTCCGCATCTTGAATACCTCCATATCTTTTTCATCACATTTATCCATGGCCCATGTTTCAGAACAATATAATGCAAATGACCAGACCTACATGTGAAAGATTCTTCTCTTTAATTCAAGATGATTTACTTGTCAGGAACTTTTCCTCTGCAATGTCCTCTTTGTCATTGCAATTCTAATATCTGCAGAACGTCAGGCATATTCTGTCATAGTCTGACCTAGACAGGTAAATTTGTTAACTTGTTCAATGTAGTTTTCTTCAATTTTCATCTGCAGTGCGAGTCCTAGCTTTTGTCAATAATTTTACTATTCTGGACACTTAATTTCATATCTTAAATTCTTGCTGTTTTAAGCCACACAAAAAAAGCCAACAAATAAGACAGACTACTTTAGACTGCCTTTCGTTGTTTTTTTTTATTAAAATGATATGAGTGCTGTTGCTGGTCATTCAGAAGGCAAAGGCAACCTATTAATCGTAAGAAATCATGAACCAAAAAAATGCCGGGGTTGACTGCAATGTCCTGTAAAGGATATGCAACTTATTTTAACACCTTTTCTTGTTCTTTAGTTACAGGCCTTGTCTGACACTGACAACAATGAAAATACTTTATCATTTGATTTTTATCTCCAGTAGGACTTTTTTTTAGCTTGACACTTTCTACTCCACTCCTACACTTGCTGGACTGACAGGCATGCATCCCCATACTGGACCGTCATCCGCCAATGAATTTCTATAGGTTTCACCCCCTCACTGATCAAAAAATGGATAACAGAATGTTGCTCCTCTTTGGTGCATGTCAAAAGTTGGGTGGCCATCTTTACAATGCCCTCATGAGATCACAGTGCTCATCTGCACTGTGATGTCATATACTGAACACTCTTGACATCCTTAACAACAATATTGACAGGTTACAAGACAATGGCATGATTATTGTAATTTCTATCACACTTCTAAGATTTCGTTTGAAGCCCCCTCGTAAAAATGGATAGGCATTCAAACAGCATGATAACAAACTGTCTGTGAGGTGCACAAAAATCACTATGTGGAACTCAAAATATCATGGTCTATGTTTAGTAAAGTTCCGCAAAGGTTTCAATAAAACATACTCACCGACTTCTGAACAATGTTCTGTCCCTGACTGTCCATCTCTTCCTCTTTGGCTCCTGTGGTTTGTGAAGGTCCAGATGGCTTGACAGCATTGACAACAGTGTCAGCAGTAGCCACAGATATGGCAGCAAACAAGCAGCCCAGGGTAACTTCAACAATGGTCTTCAACCGTGACTGAGTTAAAGGTTCAATGATTGGCAGAGAAAATGCCCTCCAAACATCTGATATTTCAGTCAGCAGAAACTGATAGCTGTTAACAGGTGGGAGGAAAAAAATAATATGAAGTCAGCAGGAGTTGAAATTGTATGGCTTGCAAACTACACTCCAGTGCCCATCAGGAAAGCAAAGAAGAGTAACACTATACTACCAAGCATGTTGTACAAGACGATTAAGGAGGGATGGTGTGAGACATGCTACTTTAGTCTACAGACAACTTTAGCTACAAAATTCAAAATGAACACGTCAATAAAAGAAAAACAACTCAGCGAACAAAGTTGAAATGAGACTTCCTGGAAGTATGGCATGATGTGAAGAAAGTCATAAGGAGTCCAGATCACTGATTTACCTTCACTTAGGAAAATTCTAGAATTGGCACCTGGAATGTTAGAACTATGAAAAATAGCACAAGCAGTAAGGGAAATTAATTTATTATAAGATTTGCATTTTGGGATGATGCAAAATGAGATGGAAAGGAATAGGCAAAAAAAAAGCTTCTAATCACAGGTGGCACTGTGCTGTTTTCAGGCCATATTGAGGATAATACTCCTCATTGTGAAGGAGTGGCCCTAATTCTATATAAAGAAGTACAGAAAGCAATAACAGAGTGGCAAGCAGGGAATTTTTAAATAACAGCAACATTTATAACCACACACAAAAAAAACTAAACATAAATGTAATCCAGTATTACACACCAACAAACAATAAGGATGAATCAGATGGGGGGGGGGGGGGGGGGGGGGGGGGGGGGGGGGGGGGGGGGGGATATTTTTTTTGCATTGAAACAAAGTAATATAGATAATCAAAGAAATAGTAATATCAAAATTTTGGAAGGTAACCTGAGTGCCAAGACAGGATAGGATAACACTGGTTATGAAGAGATCATGGCGGGAATATGGACGTGGTGGTGATAATAAATTTAAAATTGAGGATTATTCACAAATACTTGCATTAAAAATCAATGTCATAGGAGGAATCGTTTTTACAAATAAAAGAATTCAAAAAGCTACATGGGTATCACTAGATGACAATACAGAAAATCAAATTGATCATATTTGTAACAATAAGAAATTTAGATAATTTTTACACAACATAACAGTTTTCCGAGATTCAGATCACCATCTGCTGGTAAATAAAATTAAGTTGCAGCTCAAGAGACACAAAACTTCTTACAAATATAGACAACAATACAAAGCGGGATATCTCAGAAATCAAGAAGCTATGGAACAATTTACCTATTACGTAACACATCCTGCAACAGTAGATGATATGAACATAGAAGACTGCTGGCCGCAGGTTAAAAGTTTATGGAATGAATTATGTATAGAAGTTCTTGGAAGAAGGGAATGAAAACATGAAACCTAAAACCATTAAAACATAGAGAAATGAAAAACAAAAAAGCATATTTAGATAATAGCACAACCAAAGCTAATCAATTTAGAGCCCATGAAAAATACACAGAAGCTAATACAGAAGTTAGACTGCGGATAAGGGCAGATAATAGACAATATTAAGATGGCCAAGCAGGAGATGCAAACATAGCAGTAGCAAAAGGAAACCTCAGAGACTTTTACAGCACCACATGAAAAATAGGAAAATATACTCAACCATGTGGACTTGCCAAAATTAGTAATGTGAGTAAAGTTCCCATCAAACATTAAAGATCAAATGAACAGATGAATTAAATAATGTTAGGAACTTCGGGATAGACCAGTGCCAAAAGATCCCCCTGATATCCAAGCTTGCCTCCCGGCCCAACGGTCATATATGTTTGAATACCAACTGAGTGGAATTAACATGGGTGTCCAGGTCAACCCAGAGTAAAATAGGTATCAGGAAATGTACTGGAAAGAAAAGATGGCAGGTATGATAATGACCACATCACTATCAAGTGCCAAGTGGTCTATACAAATATGAGACTAGCACTATATACCCAAAATGGAAAAAGGTCTTTTACTTTTTTATTCATTTCTATAACCTATATGCAAAGGTTTTTTTGTAGTGCTGGACTGAATTTTGCATGTGGATTAGTTTTCCCTATTAACAGTATCCCCCCCGCCATTAGATGAACCCACTCCAACTTCAGAGATACTTGTAATTAACGTCCCCAAGTCAAGGACGACAGGTCAACATTTTAGTCTAACTGTCCAGTATAAGGGCTGAAGCGTTCTTATCCACTTGACCCTGCTGACCTATATGCAAAGGTTTAATACTGTAAGCTAAATCAGCATCTGCCAGTGGACTATCATTACCTTTAACAGGCCTGACAGCTGGGACAGAGATTAAGATTACCTGTGACTTCTACAACAGCCAGGTGCTACTAAATGACCCATGAAGATATGTTTACATTATAACATACAACAATACAAACATTAGCAAAGATTGGAAACTAACAGCTTACCCATTTCTCATTGTCAGAGCTTGTGACAGGGTGCCTGGCAAGACAAAGGCAGTGCCAGCTAGGGCTTCTCTGTACCTCTGCATGTACTTGCCCAGGAAAGTCAGCTGTGTGCACGCATGTAGCAGTATATCAGCTCCATTCATGCTCAACAGAGCTTCAGTGTTTTTCTGAGTGAACAGCGTAGCAGAGTCCTCCAGAGATTCTGTCCCCTGAGCTATAATTAAAATGGGGGAAAAGGTGCATTGTTATTTCCATTATTAAAATTGATACGTGTATTCACTAACAGGTGCACTGGTGTAATGATTATGACATAACATTGACAACAGAATGAGTGTGATGGCAAGGGTTCGATGCTAACTCTCTTCATTCACTATGGGAGGGAAATACTGGCCACCTATTCCTCCGTGCACTCAGACAAAAAATGTAAGGGTCCTAACAACCACAGCAGGCTCAGGGTTTTTAGCAGGCTGTTTGTGTAATGGTTAGTATGTTATGCTGACAATAGCATGATTGAGGTCAGACAAGGGTTCGATGTCAGCTCTCATCATTTGCTATGGAAAGGGATGACTGACCACCTTTTCCATTGTGCAATCAGGCCTACAAAAATGTGATGGTCCTAACACTTCACATATCACAGAAGGCTCCTGCTATGGGGCTTGTTCATATTCACTGCTGAAGCTCTGTGGCTGTTTCATTATAATGAGTATAAGAAAATTCTTGCTTATGTGGTCAGAATTACTGCCACCATTTAGTTTATTTCACTGTGATGACAGCCTAAAATATTCCTGTGCACATAGATTTATGTCCACAACCTGTATCAACAGGACTATAGCAGTGCCATTTTAATTTTTCTGTCACAAAGCAAGGTTTATTAATACCTAGCTGCTAAATGCTAAGTGAATTCAAATGCATAAACAATACATTGCAAATGACATAACACAGAACTGAATCTGTATCTTGCTGGCTACCAACACTCAGACAGACTGAAAAGGAATGGATAATATGTAGTTTCTAAATTTTCTAAACTATATAACATCTATTCTTCTTCGCCTGCTGTTGCCTTTCATTTTCCAATGGAGCCTAGGTCCTCAACAAACTCACATCAAGCCCTCTGTATACTTAATAATTGGTTGAATTGTACAGGCTACTTATAACATGAACACACATTGCTTCATATTGAAGCCACCAAAGGTTAACAGAACACCCATATGTAGCTAATAGTGAATAATTAATAATCAACACCTATAGCACTCTGAACAAACCCAAAGGTTTGTTGCCCTCAGCAATTATCACTAGATATAGATGATCATTCCAGTAACATACTTGGGGATTGTCCTCTCATACACCCTTTCTTGCCAAATGTACCTAAGCTAACTGTCAATTGAACTTACATACAACAGATACTGCAGTCTTGGCATCTCTTTCTGGCACCTCACTCACAACTTCTATTTTTGGGGCTGCAGTCACAGGTGGGGATGCTTCAGCAAACACTGAGGTCATCTGGTCAAAGAGATCTGTCTGGGTGTCCAATCTGGAAACTTTCTTCTCCTTAGTTTTCTCCTTTTCCTGGCCATGTAAATCTATATTTTTTAGAATAAATAAACTGTCAATAATTACAAATGAATTGTAAATTACTATTAAGTGTTGTAAAGTGAAAACACACCCACTAATATTCATTTTCTAACGCTGTCATTATCTTATCTTTTATCTCTTCCTCATTCATTACAAATAATATGTTGGTTGCATTGTGTCCATTGTCAGTCAAGTTAGATGTGTGTCAGTCAAGCTAGACATGCTCTGTTCTTTCAGCATGACGCTGCTGAGACGGGTTATCTTCACACTTCAATGCTTTCTCTCTCGCTCAGCGAGATCTGTGGTACAGTTATTTTCCAGGTCCAGTATCACCACATGAAGGTGGAGTAGGGTCGTGGTCAGATCTGATTTACTAACTCTAATGTCAACAGTCAAGATATAAGGTACTGACTGCATTTTATCCCTTTCATGTGCGTCTTCTATTCC
The DNA here is from genome assembly GCA_014155875.1 of Cepaea nemoralis. Taxonomy (NCBI): domain Eukaryota; kingdom Metazoa; phylum Mollusca; class Gastropoda; order Stylommatophora; family Helicidae; genus Cepaea; species Cepaea nemoralis. Next base: position 325,932 of record JACEFZ010028019.1, read on the forward strand.
TTCTATTACCCAAGTGTGTTGGTTAACTTGCGATGAGACATTTTTACAGAATGTCTATTTCAACTCTCGCGCATGTACACTGACTTAATCTGATTGATTACAGACAATCTGATGCTTTCTGTGCAGATGATACGCGCCAAACATTGTTAGTTGATGATCATGGTACAAAACTGCCACAGACATGCCTATCTTCATTTCAATGGTAAGAAATAAGTGTATGTGGTTGATTTATTTGACTAATGTAACTTATTGTAAACTAAATCGTTATATTTTCAATGCAGATAATAATATAACAATATAGGAAGTTGTTTGGTTTTTTAAAAATTTAGTTTAGTCAACGGATCAACATCACGGCACATGGATGTAACCCATAAGTGCAACCTTTCTACTCCTAACTCAAGCCTCAGTCCAGAGAATCTCAGCTCAGTGCACAAACTTCATAGCACCGGCAAGGATCCTGAAAACTTTGGGTAGATTTTTAACTCGAAATTTTGCCCGGGCATCGCCGTTGGCTACTCTTTTTCGACTTCCAACTGCCAAGGGATGTTTTACGTGCGTAACAATACACACGGCATCCGATCTCACTACCCAGAGACCAGGGGAAATTTTGTTACTAGAAGTCCACGTGAAAAAATCCCGGCCCTCACTGGGGCTTGAACCCGGGACCTCCAGCACTCGAGGTGGACACCATACCTCGAGACCACTCAGCCCTCTAACAATAGGAAGAAGATGGTACATATAACACTAATATACTGAGAGAGAATTAAGGACAGATTTGCTATATGAGAAGTTATATTAACATTACTGGATCTCTCTCTCTCTCTCTCTCTCTCTCTCTCTCTCTCTCTCTCTCTCTCTCTCTCTCTCTCTCTCTCTCTCTCTCTCTCTCTATGTATACTCAGGTGTGCTTTTCTTGTGACTGTAATAAATAATTAAGTACAACTATAAAATAAAAATACAAATGTAGTATAGCATAAACCAAAGTTTAAAACCATATAGCCATGTTTATGATTACAAACCTGTCACATCTGGATAGAACAGAATTCACCAACACTAAAAGCAAAATCATTTTTGGTAGGACAGGATACATGGAAAGCAACAAAATATTGCTAAATAATCACACGTACCTTTGTCCGGGTCAGCTTGTCCACCTGGTAACTCTGCGGGCTTGAATAAACATGTGAAGGTTACCACATCTGATCTGGACAAGCACTGGCCACCACGACACAAACCACTGATTAAGATCATCAAGTATTTCTGTATGGAAGAATAAAAAATCATTTGGTATTGTAACAAAGACTCAATCATAACAGACAAAAGGGAATTATATGCATTCTGGATGAGCCAGCAACATATATTTGCTCCATATCCAGTGAAATCCTTGGTAAGGCGTGAATTTTTTTCTGTAGGGGAGCAAAGGAAATTCCTAACCTGGACAGTTTGCGGCGACTGCACTAGCCAGGTGGCCTTAATTCCTCAGGCTCAAGACCTCCCTGCCCCACACTGCAAGATACTATAGACAGTAGATGAGAGTTTGACTCATTTGTTTATAGACCAATTGGAACACTGTGGGTGATGTGGTCAGTATCTCTAGCCATCTTTACTTCCCACAATATTTCCTGGTACCTATTTTAGGCTGGGTCGACCTGCAACTGGTGAATGTCTTAAATTTATTAACGAGTATGAAAACATTTTAAAATCGTATTTTTCTGGAGCAGAGCAGGGCACTCACTTATTCTGATTGTCGGAAATTGTAGTCAAAGGCAGAGGTAAAATACTCCTATTGAATGTGGAAGATAAGGAGAAACCCCCACATTATCTTCCCAAGATTTTATGGAATTCTACAGATGGAAGCCATAGAATTATGCTACCTGGGAAGGTTAACCAGGTCAACAAATGCCCGCAGAAGTCGGATGTGTCGGCCTAATGGCGCAAGAACACAGCTCTGCTGTAAACCGGCACAACGCAATCACGTCCGAAAAAACTATCTGAATGAATGCAGAAGAAAAAGAAGAAGAAGAAGAAGAAGAAGAAGAAGAAGAAGAAGAAGAAGAAGAAGAAGAAGAAGAAGAAGAAGAATTATGTTAACCCTTTAACAGGCATAGCGCCTGATAGCGTTCGATGCGTTAAACAGGCGTAGCGCCCAATCGCGTCTTTGATGACTAGTCGTTTTAAAAATGCGATCTCTCGGTTTTCCGACACTTCCGATCGCTACTTTCACTTTCGCCGATAGCTTGACAACGTGGCCGCCATTTGTAAACGCGCTACAATGACTTTGAACAGACTTTAACGGACTTTTTTTGATAGTTTTCGGGATTTTTACGCTGTTTTTCAAAATGGATTTCGGCGATTCTTCAAGTGATAGCCGAGATTTCGCTCTGTTCAATTTAAATGACATTAAAGGGCACGAAGTTGATTATTAATCGGAGCTAGATATCAGTGCAAAGCGTTACTTTGCATTAGCAGTCGTGAGTCGGACTTTAAAGAAAGTGATTATGATTCTGAAAATGTGTTTGTAAATTACCGTATAGATGACGGAAAATCACAAACAACATGCCGTATTTCGTAAATATTTGTGTTCATATATGGATTACCGGCAACAATCACGTAAGTAACATATTCTGCATGCTTTTCCCTTCATTGTGTTGTTTATTTTACTAAAATCGGTTGACTAACACCTTATTTGTGATGTTTTTACTAACGCGACCCGAAATTTTACAGAACCTGAAAAAATCTTGCCCGTTCAGGGCTACAAAACGGACAAGCGTCTGCCCTGTAAAGGGTTAATGGCAATCTTAGGACATCCTCATTCGGCAGGGGCTGGCACTAGCCATACTATGAGAGCCTCTGAGACACTACTACACACCCTCAGTCACCTGTACATCCATGGTTTTTCCTGCCCATTTCTGAAAGTATATGTCTAGTACACACTTGATTTTTCCCCTTTTACTTTTTCCAGAGACTATTCCAGTCAGTAGAGTTGAACAATCAGTCAGATCTTGACTCATGACTATACCACTGGAATGTACATATGTTTACATGTTACGAGGTCTTTGTGTGGTCCCACAAACTCTGATGATATTCTGCATACCGATGTTTAAGATAGGTCTTCATGTGCTATTCCAAAAATTGGGCTGAAGTATCTAATCTCTATTTCTGTAAATTAATTTTGAAATAGAAGATGTGATACAGCATAAAGAAATTGGGTTGTCCTCCATGACAAAAGTGGTAAAACTTTGCCTCACGCTCTACAAGTTTGTGGTTTTTTTCCCTTCCGAATCTGTCATTTGGTTTACAAGTCAAATTTTTTTTGGAGTCCTCTAAGGGTTGTCACTGAAGCTATGAGTTTGTACTCTGTGATGCTTTCGGCAGACCACAGAAAGACACTTAGCCATATGAATGAGAATAAGTTGATCTCTTGCAGTTAAACCCCCTTTTAAGAGATACAGAAAACAGTTGCCACATCCAAGGACTCTTCTACTAAGATGAGTTCTTTACAAACCTAAATCTATGGTGGTCTATGTTGGTCACATCAACTATCTAACTGCAGGGAAACAATCAGAAACTAATTAATCAAATAACAATTGCCCCTGTGCCGTGCGTCCACCTTGACAAGGTAGAGGGGCTTGCGCGTTCCAATGACCCCAAGAGCTATGCCGACGGTAGCACAGCTACTGGTAGGGTCACCCATGTCGGACAGGTCAAGGGAGAGGGACCAGACGAAGTGACCCACAAACCTGCTGCCTTGTAGGTAGACTGGGGACAGTCAAAGGCTAGGGAAAGCATCCCAAAAAATGCTTGTCGAAATCGGATGTACTGAGCTTGACAAAGAAGTGCAACGTAACTTTATCATTTCATGATGCCACAGATGAAAATTAATCGTTATGGTGCTAATCCCGTGAAGTCCCATCAGGCGGTGATAGTGCCGGGCCCCCTGCCTCGAGGGGGTCCACCCATGACTACTGGTGGTCACCTTCCCCTGTGCTGTGGAGTCAAGGCACAGAGGAGTAGGTTAAGAGCTATTGACCAAATACCAAGGACACTCAACATACTACAGTGGAATGCTGAAGGAGTTTATAACAAGAAAGAATCCCTGACACAGCGTCTTCATAAAGATAGAATAGATGTGGCATGCATTCAAGAGACATACCTCAACGCCAAGCGTAAATTTTCAGTCAGGGGATATCAGGCCACACGTTTCGACCGCGAAGGACATAAAGGAGGAGTTCTAATACTTACACGAAATACAATACCTTGCAGCGAAGTATCTGTGATCTCTGACAACCAAACAGAAATTATAGGTGTTGATATAATGATAAAGGACGTGAAAATAAGAATTTACAATCTTTATAGCCCAGCAGATAAGGATTTTACACTCTCAAACATGAAAATAACTGACACAAATTGCATTATTGTCGGAGACTTTAATAGCCGTTCAGAAAGATGGGGATACCCAGATACTGACAAAAGAGGAGATGAAGTGTAGGACTGGGAAATAGACTCAAATCTCCATCTACTCAACAAAGCGGATGACACACCGAGCTTCTACTCCAGAAGATGGATTACCACTTCTACTCCAGACTTAGCTTTCTGCACAGGAGACATCCTCCACAAAATCGACGGCCATGTGCTGGACCAATTAGCAGGTAGTGACCACAGACCAATCAAGCTTGTAATGAATATGGAGTATGTTCCACAGGAGCAAAAGCCCTTGCCCCGCTGGAATTACAAACGAGCAGATTGGGACAGATTTGCCACACTAACAGACAAATATTGTGAAAACATAAATACCCGATACGGCAACATGAAGCAAATGGTGGAAAGTCTAAACAGAGCAATAATACCGGCAGCCACTGAGTCCATTCCAAGAGGAGCGAGGAAAAATTACAAACCATACTGGACTGAAGAACTACAAAGTTTGGAGGACAAAGTTGAAGATGCCAGGAAGACAGTAGAGAGAGAACAAACAATTGAAGCGAACATCTCTCTCAAAGCCATCTCAGCAAAATATAAAAGAACAGTAAATCAAACAACAAGAGATTGTTGGAGGGAAAAAACAGAAAACCTGAATTTTGACAGGGATGGAAACAAACTATGGAAACTAGTGAAAGCCATGAACAATGAAGGACCTAGAAACAAACAAATAACAATTAAACAAGGAAATGCCTTGCTTACAGGAAAAAAGGCTGCAAATGCACTAATGGAACACTATGCCAGTGCAAACCACATTGATATTACAACCGAACAGAAGAAAGCAATCAAAGATAAACAGATACATCATAGTAATACAGAGACAGCAGCAGAATATATGATGGCAAATCTAACAATGGAAGAAATGGAACAGGCAATGAATACCCTAAAAAAGAAGAAATCACCAGGAAAGGATGGAATCACAAATGAAATGCTAATAGGACTAGGGACAAAGGCAAAAAAGAAACTACTAGCAGTCCTAAATTACAGCTGGAAGAGGGGAATAGTCCCACAGGCATGGAAGGAAGCTATACTAATACCAGTCCCAAAGAAAGGAAAAGACCTGGAAGAACCAAATGGCTATCGACCTATCAGTCTACTTAGCTGTGTAGGAAAATTAATGGAACGCATTATCAATGGCAGGCTAACAATGGCATGGCATCTGGAAGAAAACAAACTCTTAACACCACACCAAGCAGGATTCAGAAAGTACAGATCCACTGAAGATCAAATAACCTATATAGCTCAGGAAATAGATGATGCCTTCCAAGAGAAAACGCACACACTAGCGGTCTGGATAGATTTAGAAAAAGCATTTGATAAAGTATGGAAGGAAGGACTGAAAGTAAAACTGCAAAAAATGTATGTTTGTGGGAAAATGTACAAATGGATCAGCCACTACCTTGAGAACAGAACTGCCAGGACAAAAGTACAAGGACAAACCAGCAAAATGATGCTGTTGGAGCAAGGTGTCCCCCAAGGAGGAGTTCTTTCACCAACATTATTCCTAGCATATATAAACGACATCACGGAAAATTTTCCAGCCAGAGTACACATATCATCCTTTGCAGATGACCTAGCCATATGGACATCTGAAGAATATATTAGTACAGCTAACAGCAGAATACAGCAAGCCCTATTAGCACTAGAGGACTGGTCAAAATCATGGCTAGTGAAGATAAGTGAGGAGAAAACAACATGCACAGTGTTCTCCCTCTCAAATAAAACTCAGCAACCTAAGCTGGTATTGAATGGAAAAATATTGCGCCATGAAGAAAATCCAAACTATCTCGGAGTCACCTTTGATCGTCGCCTGACATGGAAAACACAGGTTGAGAAAAATCGAACAAGAGCAAGGCAAAGAATGGCAATCATGAAAAAGCTTGCTGGTACAACGTGGGGAGCAGATGAGAAAGTTCTTAAGAAGCTATATACTGGACGGGTGAGGCCAGTACTGGAATATGGCATTGCAGCTTGGGCAACAGCAGCTAAGTCAAACTTTAACAAAATAAGTAGAGTCCAAAACCAAGGAATGCGAATCATAACTGGAAGCCTGAAGACAACGCCTATTAATGAACTAGAAAAGATCACTTGTTTACAACCAATGCAGGACAGAAGAAATAGCAGAGCCCAGCAACAAGCAGAAAAATTTAGAAGATTGACAGACCACCCTATGTATAACAGGTTTAATGGTTTTGGAAAAGGAAGACTGAAGCGTAGCAACTTTGTAGAAACTGCAAAACAAAAGATTAGGGCAGATCCCATACTTAACATATCAACAGTCAAGCCCATTTACTATGCACACAACTTCCCAGCTTGGAGACAGCAGCAACTGCCTGAGATGATAGAAAACATTCCTGGTATTGAGAAAAAGACCACTCAAATGAAACCGAAAGAAGAGAAATAACCCTAAACTACATAAAAGAACATTACCCAAGCAGCAATTGGACCCATGCATATACAGATGGATCAGCCAAAAATTCAATAGAGAATGGAGGAGGAGGAATTCTCCTAAATCTAAAAAATGGAGTGAAAAAAACACATTCAGTGGCAACTGGAAAGTTTTCAAAGCAGAGGTAGAGGCTCTGAAAACTGCAGCAGAAATGCTCTTGATGGAGGAAAATAAAGAGAAGCAAATAGCTATCTTCACAGATGCAAAGTCAGCTGTCTCAATACTGAAGAGCAATAACAGCACAGAAATAGCTGACCTAAGAGCAGCACTCCATGGTCTAAGCCAGAAATCCAAAAAAGTTGTAATACAGTGGATCCCATCACATTGCAGTATACCTGGAAATGAAGAGGCTGACAGACTGGCAAAAGAGGGCGGACGACTACCACAGCCTGACATAGACATAACTTACAATGAGGCAAAGAGGTTGATAAAAAGCACCTATAAAACCAAATGGGAATCAGAGCATCCAGGCCACCAGAAGGATGATGCATATTACAAACTCGACCGAAGAGAACAAGTAGCAATCTTCAGACTCCGCACAGGACATAACAGGCTGAAATACCACTTGTTCAATAAACTAAAGATAGGAGATACCGATGAATGTAATTGTCGAACTGGAAAAATGACAGCAAAACATTTGCTGCAGGATTGCCCAATATATGCAGAACAGAGAAAGATATTTTGGCCCACACCTGCTTCATTTGAGGACAAGCTCTATGGAGATATCAACAAGCTCAAGTTGACCGCAGCTTACTTTAACTACATACAGGTTGACATTTAAAGGTGTATGAAGAAGTATTCAGACTGCCACACTTCATACCACAGGTATGTCAGTTACAAAAGCTTCCCAGAGGCATGAAATGGAATATTGCTCGGATAGCAAATCCATTACGTGGAAAGTCCGAATCAAAAGCTCACTGCGTGGGCTTCAAATAAGGTGGAAAAAGTGTCCTAGTGGCACGAAATGGAATATTGCTCGGATAGCAAATCCATTGCGCGGAAAGTCCGAGTCGAAAGCTCACTGTGTGGATGTCATCTGCACACTGCATTCTTCTGGTTTCCGGAAGAACAGCCTATGGTGAACGGAAGGCCCAATATACGGAAGTGAGGCTAAGCAGCCATGTGCAGGACGTGACGATTCCTTGGGTGAGCCCAGTACCAGAGCGCTGTGTGTTGGCTCTGCAATTACGGAAGCCTCCTTGGATGGCGGGGAATGCCCATGGTCTGCCCCTGCCTTCCCTTGAGGGCTGACCAGGATGTCTTTGGCTGTTCTATATGGGCCAGCTAGGATGGGAGATAACACCACACCAGTGAGAGTCAAACGTCCTAAGAAACCCCCGGGAAGGTTAACCCGGTCAACAAATGCCCGCAGAAGTAGGATGTGTCGGCCTAACGGCACAAGAACGCAGCTCTGCTGTAAACAGGCACAACGCAATCACATTCGGAAAAAAAACTCCGGTTGAACGAAGAAGAAGAAGAAGAAATAACAATTGTCAAAATGTAATTTATTTGCCGCATTCAAAAGCTCACTATATTTAATTTTAATTCTATAGAGAAATGAAAGTGCTTTCATCTTAAAGGAAGTAAACAATCAAAGTATAGAAACTTGCCAGGTGTACAGTTAGTTAACAATTTCTTCTTCTTGAGCATCTATCAATGATTACCAGCATTTGCTGACCTTTCTATCATTATATGCTTTTTCACAGAATGGATCAGCTATGTGGGCTGTCAGAGTGCATTTTCTATTGTTGGGCTGCAAGGCAAAAGATGCTGGTTTACTTTATGTGCAGTTGTTGATGCTTAACTTCCCCAGATGGCTATGGGGTCATTATGCTCAAATGGACAGATGTCGCAGATGACTATTGGGTCAATATGCTGAAATGTCATAGATGGGCATGAGCCAAAATATTCTCACATGGATACAGGCCAATATGCTGAAATGTCTCAGATGGGTATGGATCAATCAATATGCTGAAATGTCACACATTGGTATGGGTCGATATGCTCAAATTTCACATATGGGTATGGGTTGATATGCTCAAATGTCACATATGGGTATGGGTTGATATGCTCAAATGTCACATATGGATATGGGTCGATATGCTAAAATGTCACATACAGGTATGGGTCAATATACTCAAATGGTACATATGGGTCAATATGATCAAATGTCACATATGGGTATGGGTCGACATGCTCAAATGTCACAGATGAGCATGAGCTAATATTTTCAAAGGTATCAAATGCATGCCGGCTCCCTATCCTAAGGGTTAGCGTCTTTCTCCCTAATCCTGTATACTCTCGTGAGTGACGTGATGTGTGTGAGAATTGGTAGCAGTTCTCGCCGTGTCTGTAACTTACGGGGTATGTGAGCTGGTGGCCCAGAAAGCAATGGCAAACTACTGAGCGTAATCTTGCTTAGTACATCAACAGCAGCTGAAAAATGCTGGTGTTGACTGCAACGTCCTGTAAGGGATATGCAAAAAAAAAAAATCAAATGCATATGGGCCACTATGCTCAAATGTCTCAGATGGCTAAAGGATCAATTTACTCAAATGTCTCAAATGGCTATGGAGTAAATTTACTCAAATGTCTCAGAAGAGCATGGGTCATACCTGCATGCTGTCAAGATTTGTGAGTACAGACAGCAACAGAACATTTTCACATACGAAATCTAGACATGATCATACCGGGGTCACAGTACAGGCTCTGTTCGGGGTCTCCAGTCGGTTCAGGAGGAATGACAGCAGCACTTTACATGCTGCATTCACTTGAGACAAACTTGGCTTGGACACTGTTGACAGAATAAACTCTGTAAATGTTACCAGTTTAAATAATAATAATGTTATATGTAATCTCAGAGCAAGGACTGTGGAAAGTCATGGTCACTCATGCTAGTCAGCATGGCATTTGCAGAAGAAAAATGTTAGAAAGAAACTATTTATTTCAATCCTTGCTGTAATTTGCTTGTTTCCTTTTTTTTAAACAATTCCCTTACTACACTCGAGTCCACAGTAGAGGTTCCCAAACTCCAACATCTCTTTTGGGTAGTCATGCCAATCATTATTAGCAAGAATTAAAACTTTCAAAAACCTTATTTTTCTGGAGCACAGCACTTATTCTGACAGTCTGAAATTGCTGTCCAGGGCAGAATTAAAATATGGATTCCCTAATACAGAGTCTACAATATGTCTTAATGGCATATAAATGAGTTTATCTTACTTTTCCTGCATTAATCATACAACAATAAACTTATCTGACGAATGTAAAAAAAAGCTTACATGAGCCTGAAACTGAGCAAAGTGTGTTGGTTGCCAAAGCAACAAACAGGGAGTAAAATGCCTCGTGTTCCTCCTCATGATGTAGGATTTCTTTTTCTCTGAAAGTGAAACAAAAGATGTTCAAATTATGGTTAATGAATCATGATAACATGTGCAGTTTAGAAAAACAGCATATCTAAAACAATGTCAAAAGATAAGACGGAACAGCTATACGTTAATCTCATTTCCACACTATCCTCTGTTGTTTCTATACTCTTTCAGTACAAAGTTATTACATTAAGGTAACAACTTCCTGGGGCAGAAGCATTAATGGATTAAACAATCAGTAGGTAGTGACAGCAATAAAGATTCAATATGGCAAGTTCCAAAGTGTCTGGAAAACAAAACACAACTCTTGGAATTGACCTTGGGAACCTGAAACAATTTACATATAATTGAGGTCTCAGCATAAATCTGTCTTCTCATGTTATTTAAGATTCAGTAGGACTCATTCACGAGAATAATAAGTGTTCAGTGGCTTACTGAAAAACTCACTGTTCATTCAAACAGTTTTTAATACTATATTATTATGTATTAACAGCCCAATGCCAATGACTAAAGGTAGTTTTTAAATTGTCATTCCCCCAATAAGCAGAACATTAAGGTGACACAGTATACCCTTGGGTAGATAGAACCCATTGCCTTGGATGGATACAGTCTAGAGGAAGCAAAACACACAACTGCATGAAGAACTGTTAAGGTGTATAACTAGGTGTCACACTCCCCACAAAAAAGGAATAAAGAAGAAGAGGAAGGAGGTGAAGGGAAAAAGAACAAGAGGAAGGCAGAGAAATACATTTCTGACTGGCTTGGCCACATGGTATAATCAAGACAAAAACAGAGTTGATCCATGACTCTGGTGATTGTGTGAGATGACAAAACATGAGCTGATCCACAAATTTGGTGATTGTGTGAGATGACAAAACATGACTGCCCTTGCTTATCAGCATGGCACATGATGATGAAATGCTTTCAAAGAAGCTAAAACACAAAGACATCTTAGCACATACATAAGAAAAATCCAGTCGTCACTTTTTGCCACATTCATCATCATGTGAGATGCCAAAAAGCATGGGCGGTCATGTTTCGCCATCTCATAATCACCAGAGTCGTGGATCAGCTGTGTTCTTGCCTCAACCACACCACGTGGCAAAGTCATCCAGGTATTTACTTCTCTGCCTTCCCCTTTTTCTTTTCCCCTCAATCTTGCTACTTGTCACCAAGCTCTCCAATGTATTTCTTCTCATAGTGTCCAAAAAACTGTGACTGTCTACGTCCAATTTCTCTAATCAGTTTGCAGTTTTCTTTTGTTTCTTGTAGGACTTGGTCATTGGTTTTTCTGTCTGTCCATGGTATTCTTTGCATTTTCCTAAGAAACTACATTTCAACAGCCATTAGATGTTTTTTCAGCTTGTCTGCTCATTGTACACACTTCACATCCATACATAAGTACATGTTCTATGTAGCACTTCAACACTCTTTTTCTTGTTGCAAATGACATTTTTTATTGGTCAGTATGTTTTCCATCTGGCAAAAGGCTACCTTCACCATGGCGATTCTTGTTCTAATCTCTTCAAGGCATCTCCCATCAAATGTTATGACTGCCCCGAGATAACTATACCGATTCACTTGTTTAAGAATATTTCCATTTACTTGTATATTACATTGGCCACATTATGAAACAAGAAAACTGGAATGTGTGCAGCTGGAAAGATTAGTGGAAAGAGAGATAGAGTAAGACAGTGAGAGAATATTCTTGACAGCCTTTTGTCTTGGCATGGAAAGGTGTCAGCAAATGAAATGAACCATGCCGTTAGAGATCGTAAAATGTGGAGAAGCATGATTGTCAATGCCAGTCAGCAGGGCACTTGATGATGATAATGTAAAGCGGCAGCTAAAATATGAATGACTTATTGAGCTGGCATCAAAAGCATATAAACGTGAAATGTTAAGTGTTCTTGTTTCCGATATTTGTACAATGACAAAGACATTGGTTAAAATGAATGTTTTTGAATGTGTGTCATTTGTTTGTCGAGCTTCACGTGGATTTCATGCTCATTCGTTATGCAAACATATTATGTAATACTTTCTGCACAATACTAAAATGTAATCGTTAATCCCAGAGTTTAATTAAGTATTTACATGTCTGCATAAAGTAGGCACAGTTGATGATTATAGTAATACTAGCTGACCCGGCCCGGCTTCGCCCAGGCCCTGGAGGGGATCTATCTATCTATCAGTCTGTCTGTCTGCTTGTTTGTCTGGTTGACCCGGCCCGGCTTCACCCAGTCCCTGGTGGGGAGCATCTAATTTAATTCATATAAGTAGTCATATAAGCTATCCCGTTCCCGACTGTCTGTCTGTCTATCTGTCTGTCTGACCCGTCTTCACCCAGTCCCTGGTGGGGAGCATCTCATTTAATTCATATACGTAGTCATATAACCTCTCCCGTTCCCGACTATCTGTTTGTCTGTCTGTCTGTCCCGGCTTCACCCAGTCCCTGGTGGGGAGCATCTCATTTAATTCATATACGTAGTCATATAAGCTCTCCCGTTCCCGACTGTCTGTCTGTCTGACCCGGCCCGGCTTCACCCAGTCCCTGGTGGGGAGCATGTCATTTAATTCATTCATATAAGTAGTCAAATAAGCTTCCGTTCCCGACTATCTGTCTGTCTGTCTATCTATCTATCTGACCCGGCGTGGTTTCGCCGGTAAACAGTAACTTAAAAGAATGTCCTTCCACACACCATTCATTATTTTTAATGAAAACTGTTTTTAATCACCATGACAGTTGATAAGTTCTGTAAGCAGAAAAAGATGGGTTACAATGTTATGCATTATTTTTATGCAAACTTTGAAAACACCTTAAAGATTATATCATTATTTATTATAACTCATATGCCTAAAAATAACTATAGACAAAGAGTTTAATAATAGTGCAAGTAAGTCCAACAATATGACTATAAAGTATATAGAAATGTTATTAAAAGTTATGCCCCTTGAAATAACTTTTCTAGAGTGAAGTCCCCTTGCTATATAGACATTATATAATGAAAATGAAAAAGTAAATGTTATTAAATAAGTCGAAGATTTTACACTATGAAACTATTATAGTCGGTTGCACAGGAGTGAAAGGAAGACGTGTAGAAAATTTCATCTCAATCGGATGTACCGTTATCGAACGCATCCAATACATAAATACCCACAAACAAAGCCACATACACTCTGTTTTATATATATAGATTTAAACAGTAATGCCCGAGTAGCAGTCACATATCAAATGTATAGCAAACCAATCTTCAAGATTGAATCTTGCAGTTACTGTTACATGTGCGAACTTGGCTGAGTCAAAATACATTTACAATCTGGTAGGTATCTTAGCTTATTTACTCATTTTTATATTAGTCTGTATAGTAAATCTGTCTTGGTGGTGAACAGTTTGATGCAAAACAATTCTGAGAATTTGCCAAAATAAAAAAAAAAAATCTGCTTATAATTGGCATTAAGATTTGAATGAGGTGCCCTTGAATTTCATTTTGTGAGATCTAATATAATTGCAACAATCATCATCATCATCATCTTCCACTTCTGCCGTCAAGCGCCGTGGGGAGGAATAATTAGCGCTCCAGCGCCCGGTGGGCGGCACTGGATAGTGTCATTCCATGTATTTGTACAATGTCTTTGATGTCGTCAATCCATTTTCTTCTTGGACATCCTCTTGGTCTCGTCGCAGATGATCTTTGATGTAAGGCCAGTGATGGTAGTTGTTGGTGTTGCATTCTAATGACATGGCCAAATCACTTGATCCTCTGTCTTTCAATAAATGTGGCACAAGGTGTTGATCCCAGTCTGTCTGTCTGATAACAGCATCATTTCATACTTGGTCTCAGACTGTTAAGTTGGCAGCTCTCCTTCAGGCATCTCATCTCGCATGTGTTGATTTTGCGAAAGTGATTTGGATAAAGCAATAATTAGAGAAAACTTATTTATTAATAGTTCTAGTGTAACAGTGAGTAATAATACCAAAAGGAAAAGCTATATTATTATTAATTAAAAAAAATAATAAGAAGTATAATATGGACTTTCAAGAAGCTTCCTACAATCACAAAGGCATTGTTGTTGGGTGATGATGATGATGTTTTCCTAATATTAATGATTTTTGTAAGAAGACGTTATAGAATTCTTTGCTTAATAAATCTTATAAAGCATATCGAATTTAAGCACACTCAATATAATGGATGGAATTTCCCAAAATGATTAAAAATGTCTTGTCATCGTTCCGACTCCGTTGTCAATTTGTTGACATCAGTATGAAGGCATGGGTTTAACCGAAGATATTAACGTTTCCTTCACTCAGAAAATGAAAGAAGTATCACTTGTTACCTCTCTATGATAAGCTTTGTAAAGTCAGGTATATCACTTTTTTTAACTGATGGATACGAAGTGGTCAACAAAGTCTTCGCCGTCGACCAAGTAAGACCACCGTCTGATATCGACGCCATTTTGTTTTAATCAAAGATGTCAAGGAATATTGTTAGAGGTGTATTATGCAGCTACAAGCACGGCTACCGTATAAATTCAGAGCTGTTATTTACACGGCTCTATTGGGATCGAAAAATGAAACTGACTTAGAAATAGTTCAAATGAAATAGCAACCAATATAATTGTCAACTAAGATAGTACAAAGTCAGCTATATAATCACAGTTAATAGAAAAACACACAAAGCAGTTAACAGTTTTTTGTTTTTATTTGTTTTATTTTTCATAGGACAACAGATAACTATGCTACACACAAACAGTATAGTATACCACAAGAAGCAATGAAATAAAATGATGTACAGACCAGACTTGACCAGAAGAAGAGCCCGACCTTGTAAACAATGGACATAGGGGATAAAATAGTCCATGGGAATCTCGATATTTGAAGCCCATAAACATGCACTCTCCCGCTGTTTATGCTTCACGTCAACACCGCAAAGTACAAAAGGTACATAATGAGATGAAAGAATAAAAGTTAAAAGATGGTGACAAGCGTGCGGAAGTAAACAAGAAAGGGATTTTTAATGGTGAAAGTAACGTTGGACATGATTCTTCTGTTTCTTTATCGTCTTAATCTTATTCCACCCCTTCTTTTCCTGCTTTCCTAGTTATATTGCCTTTCAGCGTCAGGTCAGAGGCAGTTTTCTAGACAAGGCCCTTGTGTGGGTTGTGTATAGACTAGAAGAGCAGGGGTCACCAAACTACGGCCCGCGGGCCGGATCCGGCCCGCAACGTCATTTCATCCGGCTCGCCGACTGTACCTCGAACTTGCTTGATGTGACGTATGGAACACAAGAGGTTGTGATACAATTTAAATGTAAATATTATGTTTAGAATAATAGGAGATCTTCACACGTGCGGAGACCTCCAGGCGGCTATGTGTCTTAAATTTACTATTTTCAATTATAAATTATTGTATCTAGATTTTACTTGGTTTTTTGTAATGTTTGCTTATTTCACGCCACCCCAAGTCCTTACCCTGGCTCTTGGTAGGCGCCGGGGTAGGCTACTCTCTGACTTTACCATGGTGCCCATGGCAACACACACACATACACACCATACACACAAGCACTTCTATCTTCCCCAGATGCACCCGGCTGTCACAGATGTAAGATCGACTACATAATCTATTTACCTTTTTTGTTGCCCGAATCATCCATTTTATAGGTATGTAATAAGGATTTCTTTGTTTTGACAGTGATAGTAAGTGAACTACAAATGTGAAATAGAAGGCGAATAAAGTAGCAAACATAGCATTAAAATGTATAGAATCCTGAGTTATACGAAAATATAGTGCCGTTGAACTACAGTTGAAAATCATTGATTGAAGCAAATGCTGTTGAAAGAGAAGCCCGAGAAGGAACACTTGTTGAATTTTTCCTCTGCTTATCTGATGTTGAGTTTCCGAAACTGAAGAAATTTTCCATGGCATGGCAGCAGCGTGTGAAAAACTTATGTATGGAACACATCGAACGAGATGATTATGACCATTTAAAAGCAATTCTCTTGATGGATGCGCTATCCAAACCAAACCATTGATGATATCTTGAAAGCCAAATATCAGTTCGCAAATCTCACTAACCGTATTTTGCTGCTTAGTTATGAAATTCGGATATGTGCACATAAGGTTGATGTAATTATCTTTTGCTAACGTCGCCTTCTTGTAACTTTTTTAAAGTAAATAAATATGTTGTTGTGTTGTTTTTGTGCATTGCACGCCCCTCGCCATGATTAACTAATTTTTCGTCATTTTACCAGAGCTTTTGTTCTGGCTTGCAAGTATTGTAAAGTTAGTTGCATATCCTTTACAGGACGTTGCAGTCAACAACATAATTTTTTTGCTGTTGTGATGTCTTGGAAGTTTACTTTCAATAGCTTGACATTGCTATTGAACGACCGCACCCCACACATAGCGTAAAAAAAACCAGCGAAACGCGGTCTGCTGCCAAATCGGGCGCATATGTGTTTGGAATGCGGCATACGGGATTACGAACGCGTCAGTAAGACCTTCGCCACGGAGACCAGCGTAAGTATTGACAGAAGAGTATCCGGCCACGCTCGTAATTTGTTCGTTACCGGCTCGCCGTGAAAAACGTTTCGTGACCCCTTGGACTAGAGGTATCACCGAACAAGACAAACAATACAGTTTTAAAAACCAAAAGAAACAAGTTGATTTATTTGGTTGTTCGGGATTTTAAATTTAAATATGAGCCAAATCACTACTGGCAACGCTGATAGTATTCTGGTATGAACCTAAGGCCTATCCACGTCAATATGGAAGCACTATACTCGAGTTTCGCTCGTTTGAGCTCGTCAGTAGTGCATATCCCTGACGATCCGGAACCAAGCCCCAGATCACTGGCGTGTGAAGCGGGTGTGTAACTACGCGGCACACACTGGACACGGCCAAATATCATAGCAAAATATTACAACATTACCCATCGTAGCTGTGCTCAAGATTGCCAATAGCCGCGACTGACGTCCGTCAATCAATGTAGAACCGAACGATCAGGACTTCTCACTGGCAAGGAACACTGACGAGCTCAAAGAGAGCGAAACTCGAATATAGTGCTTCCATATTGACGTGGATAGGCCTAGATTCATACGGATACGATCAGCATTGCCAGTAGTGGGTTGTGCTCAATATTTAAAAGAAACAAGGTAAAACCGAGGAGCAGTCTGATCAACACATACACACTAACAAAACTGTTAATCTGACTATTACTGGG
>JACEFZ010028020.1:0-180000 GCA_014155875.1 Cepaea nemoralis
ACAGCTCAAAATAGTTGTTTTTTTAAATTTTGGGGCCAAAACTAATTGCTGAGGTTGACTCCGACGTCCCGTAAAGGATATGCAACTAATTTTAAGAGCAAGGGGATCTTTCCCTCACCTTTGAAAACGACGAGACCAAGCGTCGGATCCGCGTCGGACCGTACTCATGACATGACCAATGCAGTTCGCTATCAACTTCGCTAGCGCACGTCGTTTTCTTGTTTAAAAAAAAAAAATTGCATATCCTTTGCAGGACATCGCTGTCAACATCAGCATCTTTCAGCTGATTGTTGATTTCTTGGCAAGATTACACTCAGTAGTTTGCCATTGCTTTCTGAGCCACCGGCTCAATACCCCGTAAGTTACTGACGCGGTTAGAACCGCTATCGATTCTCGCCGTCGTCACGTTACTCACGAGAGTATACGGGATTACGGAGAAAGTCGCTAGAACCTAGGCCAGGGAGACCGGCTGTTTTCTTGTTTAAGGATGGCTAAATGGTCCATGATTTAGAACATTGCGAGAAACCTTAAAAGCTAACGGCACTAAACACTGTGATCCTGACCGGCAAGAGTCACAATTAAATGGGTCAAAACTCGGTAGTAGACTTGGAACTGTGACAAACCGCCAATTTCGGGGACTGGTTGTCAGACGTCCGGAGCACAACAACTTATAATTCTACAGCAACCCAACAACAGCTGATGGATTTATCCATCTCGCCGACGCCCAAAGCGTGGGTCAATACAAAGTATCCGCCTCTGTTGATGGTCTATCGCTATGTGCACGGCAGCCTGTGTTATTACAATGTATTTATAGAATCGAGTGTTCAAAGCTCTAGATTTTTGTAATTTCATCACCATCATCTAGTGACTAGAAAACGGCCATGGGCGATCATGCATTTCCATATCCTCGCGATGTTTGACACAATGGATCATTTTGTGTGTTTATATTTTCTATAATCTCATGAAGAATTTTAAAAAATAAAAATAAAAAATATTCCCCTGTTATTCCCCTCTATCTCTTTCAATTGTAAGCGTTCTGATGTTTTTCCGTTGTTTCAATTCTCAAAATGTTGCAGAAATGTTGATATCTCTCTCTCTCTCTCTCTCTCTCTCTCTCTCTCTCTCTCTCTCTCTCTCTCTCTCTCTCTCTCTCTCTCTCTCCCGATATTGTCTTTCTCTCTACCCCACACCCATGTTATACTGTCTGTCTGTCTCATACTTTCTCCCTCTCTTATACTTTCTCTCTCTCGCGCGCTGTCTGTCTGTCTGTGCTATATACAACACTCTCTAGAGATAGGTAGACACATTTGAAATTAACTAACATACAGTGAAACAGGTCAGTTGAGCTATTCCCCCCCCCCCCTCTCTCTCTCTCTCTCTCTCGCTCTTCTCCCCCCCCCCCTCACTATCTCCGCATTATTTACTTTCCCCAATTCCACTCCTATTGATGAAGACACAGACCCTAGGCCTATTCTCTTCTAGTCTGCAAAAAAAAAAAAAAGGAGACAAAGTTACAACAACTACCAGAATACCACCTGTGGAACATATTTGACAGGAACATGCCGTCCGAACCAGCGCAAAGTAGCCATCTTGTGTGACGTGCCGGAGTGGCGAACGCAGCTTCTGAATATTAACAAGCATAATAAAGCAGAAAAGAACACAAATAAAACGTGTCAAATGAATGCAGGGTGGTGGGGGTTGGTACAGGTTTGCTGAGAGAGAGAGAGAGAGAGAGAGAGAGAGAGAGAGAGAGAGAGAGAGGGAGAGAGAGAGAGGTGGGGTTGGTACTATGTGGCGCAGTAGGGCAGGATCAGGTTTGCTTAGAGAGAGAGAGAGAGAGAGAGAGAGAGAGAGAGAGAGAGAGAGAGAGAGAGAGAGAAGGTTTGGTTAGAGAGAGAGAGAGTTTGGTTAGAGAGAGAGAGAGGGGGGGGGTTGGTTAGAGAGAGAGAGAGAGAGAGAGAGGAGAGAGAGAGGGTTTTGTTAGAGAGAGAGAGAGAGAGAGAGAGGGTTTTGTTAGAGAGAGAGAGAGAGTTTGGTTAGAGAGAGAGAGAGAGGGGGGGGGGGGGGGGTTGGTTAGAGAGAGAGAGAGAGGAGGTGGGGGTTGAGGGTAAGCAAAGTGGTTCGAAAAACAGTGAGGGGTGCTGCATATTTGTTATGGAAACAAAGACAAGGATAGTGGAAATATCAAAAGGGATAAAGTGAAAACAAACAAACAAACAAACAATCGGTGAAGATAATAAATGGCGACACAGAAAATGTTGAAGAATAAGTAACAGTAATGAATTGACTGAACAACTAAGGAGGAGGAGGCGCAGCAGCTGTGTGTCCTATACATTATTTGAACCCTGTATGTCATATACATTATTTGATCCCTGTCAATCACATACATTATTTGAACCGTCTGTCAAAGATGGTAATCGAATCGTAAATGAGGTCTTTAAAGAGCTAGACCTGGATTCGAACGCATTATCCGAGTCACCAAGAAGACAACACCTAGCATGAAAACGACTTGGCCAATCTATGACAAGCAATAGATGTGATAGTTCGGAGAAGAGGGCCAGGAGGAGAAGGAGGAGGAGGAGGAAGAGACGTGTGCCAGACATATGCCCTAATTACTAAATCTCAGCAACGTCCTTGCTTTCAATACCCCATTAGGTGATTGTCATAATTATCGTATGTATTATCTTCGCTTTTTCCCGTTAAACTTGCATCTTTTGTTTAACTCTAAGAGGTAGAGGCAATCGAAGTTGTGTATATTTGGCACTCGCCTGCACGCTCGTGAGCGACCACACACAGATATACGCATTTGCATGCACACGCACACACAAAACCACATATAATTTTGTGTGTCGAACTAGGGCCAGAAGGGCGGCTACAGTGATTTATACCCAACTGTATTACATATCTCATCTTGTACCTAACGAATCACTGTACGTTGATTGATTACCGTGCGTGTGATATGCTTTTCTTAACTTCTTTTCTGTCGCTGACATTTTTTAAACCCTGTGTGTCCAAGACATTATTTGAACTCTGTGTGTTCCAGACATTATTTAAACCCTATGTTAAATACACTATGTGAACTATGCGTTTCTTTGACCCTATTTATTAAAACATTATTTGGACACTCTTTACCAAGGTAGTATTTGAACCATGTCTATCCAGAACATTTGATGACTGTCTGTTCATGATATTTGATGACTGTCTGCCCGTGATGTCTGAACACTGTCTGCCTGTCTATCTTGGACATTTAAACTCTGCCCAAGATAATATTTTAACCTTGCCTGACAAAGGCATTTGAATAGTGTCTTTCCAAGACATTATTTGAACCATATCTGTCCAAGACATTATTTAGGCTGTCTTTCCAAGACATTATTTAGGCCTGTCTGTCCAAGACATTATTTTGGCGTCTGTCTGTCCAAGACATTATTTGAACCATATCTGTCCAAGACATTATTTAGGCCTGTCTGTCCAAGACATTATTTAGGCGTGTCTGCCCAAGACATTATTTCGGTCTGTCTGCACGAGACATTACTTAGGCCTGTCTGTGAAGACATTATTTAGGCATATCTGTCCAAGAGATTATTAAGGCCTGCCTGTATCAGGACCTTAATTTTAACCCGTACTTTGCCAGATACCTATTTCTGTAAAGTAATAACCATGTATGCCGGCTCCGTGGCTATGGCATTACAGATGCAGTTCGTAATTCCGCTTACCCGCGTTCAAAACACGGCTACGCGCGATTTGGCAGCAAACCGCGTTGCGCTGGGTTTTAACGAATAGGTATCTGAGCCGGTCGTTCAAAAAGAAATGAAAAACTACTGAACGTAAACTTGCCAAGACATCAACAACAGCTATAAACTACTGGTGTTGACAGCGATGTCCTGTAAAAAGGATATGCAAAAAAAAAACAAAAAAACCACGTGGAACGGAAAGAGTTAATTCCCTTGACCTGTACGGAGTCACAGAAAAATATCTGGTGAGTTGGTTGACGCTCAATGAGTTAACTCCTCATAATATATATAAAACTAGCCAAGTAGTGTTATCCGAAACGTCTAACTACCACTTCAGCCGCAGAAAAACCCCAACCAACCCAATTATATTCTACTTTGAGCAGACTTTTTTTTTTACAATTCAAGACGCCATAATCACAGACATGTAAATAAATCAACAAGATAATTTTTAAAGAATACAAACAACAAGACATGGAGGAACACAACAAATATGCTTGTGTTGATGCAGCTAAAATACTCAATTCTCAGCTTTATCGCACTAAAGTCCCCAGGGAGCCCTGCTCTCATGTTCAGTGGTAAGCCAGATCGTTATGGGCATGTATTCAAGCATAAAATTGCACCCCAACCCCCCTTTAGAAATATAATCCTCCGTAACTAGAATTCGTGCATTTTCTGTAAACGGATCTAAGTTCTCAAACCGTGCACTTTGTATGGCTCGTGCGGATATTGTGAAAATATTTACAAGTATTGTAGTGTATGAGCGCGTTCGATAAACATGTTGCTCCGTGCTGTGTGCTCGCTCTAGGAATACATTCAGAACTGGAAGGAGCAAATTGTCGATGACTGTTTATTTTTATTGTCCGTGGAGGAAGAATGGGACTGATTGATAGACGAGAGGGTGATTAGAAATTGTTAGATAGGTAGGTGGATATGTTGATAGACAGGGAGATAGCAAACGACAGATGTAGACATGGAGGTTGGTAGGTAGAGATGAGAGAGAGAGAGAGAGGAGAGAGAGACAGAAGACAAAGACACAACACACAAGAGGGAGGGGGGGGGAGGAAGGCAGACAGACAGAGATATAAATAGAGACATACAGAGAGAAACAGACACACACACAGAAAGAGAGAGAGACAGAAAGATTGAGAGTGAGAGAAGAAGAACGGATAGACAGACAGATATACAGACAGATAGACAGACAGACATATAGATAGACGGACGGACATATTTAACTTGCGATCTTGTGGGAAATGCCATATTTTATCATCATAATTACCACCATGTGCCCTGTCATGCTTCGCAACAGATGTCAGTCCCTGGTGCCTGGGACTCGTCCTATTGATGAGATAATCCCCCAGGCCCCCGTCTCAGTCCGCCCAACATCATGTCTATCTGTCTGCCGCTGCCTCTTCTACCGTTGACCTCTCCAATGGTCACGATGTTTTCCAAAGCTTATATCTTCTCATGTAAAACAAACAGGTTAATGTCCTTTGCAGTGCGTTGCGACCAACCGAAGACCCTACTGGCTATTTGTGTGTTCAAGGCAATTTACGTTCAGTAGTTTGCCTCGACTTTCTAAAGGAGAAGGAAATCAGTCAATCAATCAGGTGCCGTGTCTCCACAATGAAGGATGGTTGCAATAGATCTCCAACACTGTCTGTCTGTCGCCTTGATTGTACATTCTGTCAAATTGATGTTTGTCCATCTCTTGATGCTATCTTCCCACTTGTATCGTTGTCTACCTCTTGCTCGCTTACCCCCAACCTTGCCCTCCAGTATGATTTTAATAAGAGTGTTATTTAACGTCCGAAATATTTCACTTGCCCCCCCCCCCCTTTTTTTAAATTTCTGTCATAAACTCTCTTTTCATTCCCAGTTGTTCTAGAACCTCTGTATTTGATTATTTCTGTTTCCATGACAAACGACATATCCTTCTGTATATCCATACCTCCAATGCCTCCATTCGACTTTCTAGTTGCTAGTTCAATGCTCAGGCTTTTGCGCCTTACAGTACTGTAGAATATACGTAACTTGACAATTCTAATTTTTAATGCGCTGCTACTTATTTCATGCTGTTGAAGGCAATAATTAAGTGTAAATTACTGATGTGCGATCGAACTCACAACTACGACCACTAGAGAAAGTATTAGCGCATGCGTGTTACACCTGCTGCCAAAGTCAACCACTTTCTTCTCATTACACGAGAACCTGCGCAGTCGCTCATAAATCCGACAAATCGCTTATACAGCCCGGCCCTTTTGTTTTGTGCAAATATTTGCATGCCTCTATGGAAATACTTTCAGTCTTATTTCCGTGAAAGTAAACCTCCTCCATCTGCCTGTTTATATTTGTACATACTGTTCTACTTTCATTAGCCTCTCCCACGCGCTCGTTGTTGGCTACCCTGCCAGTCCCAGGTAGGTCATCTAATAATTGTCTTTCGCGGACTTTCAGTCGCGTCACCATCGTAATGTCTGTTTACACGTTAACCGCTGCAACGTCAGCAGCGAATGCCACAACGGCCACCACCTGCACGCATCCCAGAGATGCCCTGTGGCGGGAAAATAAAAGAGGCGACAGACAGGATCAATAATTTCCTGGCCTTAATTTGACTAGCGCAAGAAGAACCACACGAAGTCGTACGCAGGTCGAACCTGCTAAACCAACATTGTAAATCTTACTTAACAGACAGCATCACTCACAGACATATTGTGTTTGCTAAAGGCAGTTTTCTCTCTTGCTTGTAGTTGTGATGCTGGATTGTCTGTCTACTCTTGCTAATTCGATCCTATTCTTCTGAACATGATTGATTTCCTTGGTTTCTTGGTGTTCAGAATCGAGATTATAGCCCTCTGAGAAAATCTATAGATGATCTGTCTCCCACCAGCAAAAATGTGGTAAGGTGTAGGTACTGATTGTTCCAGTACATCCTGGTTGTAGAAACTTCGGATTCCTCCACTCACGCGTCCCTCCTTGCTGGAAACACAATTAAGGCCAGATCAAAGCGTACTTAGTTACATGTACGTTTAGAAGACATCGCAGTATGAATGTGAGAGAATCACGATATGATTGCTCTGGAGAGAGAATCGCACTATATATGCTCCGGTGAGAGAATCACACTGTGAACACTCCGGTGAGAGAATCACAATATGAATGCTCTGGTAAGAGACCCACACTCTGATTGATCTGGTGACTTGAGTAACTGACAGCCACTCCAATACCGCAGCCACCTCCATATTTTTCTTCTTCTTTCGTTCGCTTGAAATATGTCTATATCTGCAATGTTATCTCTTGTATGAATTTAACTGTCTTTTTCAGTTCACACGGTGGTCCATAGAGTTTATCTTCCACTGTCGTCTCTCTAGGCCAGAAGGTTCGCCTGGAAATGTTATATTTTGGGAAGTCTTGGAGTATGTGCTCTGCTGTCTGCGACGCCAATCCACATGTGCACATGGCTGTTTCACCAATCTTGAATTTTGTATACATGTGGTTGCGTAATCTATTGTATCCTGTTCTGAGATGCAGAATAATGACTTGTTTGGTCTGTCCATAACGTGGTAGTCATCTTGAGCAGGTTTTGGTGGCTTTCTGACTGATTTGATCATTCTTTTCTTTTGGTGGTATGTAACGGGCACATCAGGCTGTTCTTCTTTGGCTCCTTCCTTAGCCAGTTGATCAGCTCTGTCGTTTCCAGGTACTCTACAGTGGGATAGTATCTACTGTATGGTGACCTTATGCTGACTGCTAAGTTCAGAAAGTAGTGTCCTTAGTACTGGCAATTTCCCAGACAGGAGCGCCTCGAGTACTGATTTTGCATCTGTCAGTAGCACCACAGGTTGTGTACCATTGCTGGTATTTAGTAATTTCTCTGTTGCTATCTTGATTGCCTCAATTTCAGCATCATAGTTATGGCAGTACTTTCCTGTCGGTACTCTGGCTGTGTCCCTAGTATTATTTGGGTATTCTATGTACACTCCCGCTCCTCCATTTCGAACAGCATTTTGTGCCGACCCATCTGTATAGACTCGGATCCAGAGGTCCTGTGGGTATTCTTCATCAAGGAAGCTGAGAGTGGCTGTTCTGCGCTGCACACTGTTCTGTTCTTCCTTGTCAAATATTCCTCTCACTTTTGTCTGGATTTGTAATGATAGTCTATGCTCATCTTTCCATGGAGTTGGCTCTGGAATAGTTGTTAGGGGGATACCAACTGTGGGCAGATCGATGGTTTATCTGCAGAGTCGTTTGGCCTAGTGGATAAAACCACTTCCTTTCAACCGCCCCATAGCTAGGTTTTCAAATCTGTTCTCCATAGGGTGGCCTGGCAAGCCGAGGAACTTTTCTGCTTGTATTAGCGTTTTCGTATCTCTGCGCTCACTCACGTTTATGCTGACACACCATCTATTTGCCCATGCAGCAAATGTATCTACAGCTCTTTGTAGTAATCTGGTGGCCACTGATGCATGTTCATTTGTGCTCCATAAAACCAGGTCATCGGCGTACATTGCCGCTTTAATTCCATGCGGTAGTTTAGCAACAAGATCATTGATGATGATTAGACAAAGTGTGGGGGACAAGACTCCGCCCTGGGGGACACCGTGACGCAGTATTACTTTCTTGCTCTTGAGTCCGTCTATCTGTACTCGGGCTCTTCTGTTGTGCAAGTATGCTTTCACCCATTTGTACATTCTTCCATTGACTTTGCAGTTTCTCAGTTTCTTCATCAGACCTTCTTTCCAAACTTTGTCAAAGGCTTTCTTCAGATCTATCCATGCCGCAAGCACCAGCTTCTTCTCTTGGAATGCATCCTCAATTTCTTGAGAGAGGTAGATTGTCCGATCTTCCGTAGAGTAGCACTGCCTAAAGCCAGCCTGCTGTGGCACAAGGATGTTTTTACTCTCAATGTACCACTGCAGTCTGTGATTGATGATGCGCTCCAGTGTTTTGCAGAGACAGCTGGTGAGGCTAATTGGTCTGTAGCTAGAGGCAATGGAACCATCTTTCCCTGATTTTAGGAGGGGTATCATGATTGCTTCTCTCCAGGCTTGTGGAACACTGCCTAAGGTCCAGCTGTTATTGAAGATCTGCAACAGCTTTGCTTTGGCCTTTGTTCCTAGGTTCCTGATCATTTCATTGGAGATACCATCAGCTCCTAATGACGTTCTCATTTTCAGTTTTGATATGGCTAGCTCCAGTTCGCTGATTGTGATGGGTGCCTCCAGAACCTCATGACAGCAACATTTGGAACCACCTCCATATTCATACTCCATGCTGTAAGTCTAAGAGGCTTCACATTGCTAAGCTTTCTACGACCTTCCTTCTGACTTTAGATGATTATCCCCAAAGAGGTTTCTCTCAATACAATTTAAAAAAACAAACAAACTGTATTTTATACAATGAACAATATCAGGCGCAATAAATGTTTGTTTCTTTAAACGTCGGTTAAAGAAGTAGTCAATGTTACATGCAGTCAATGTTAAATATCGACTGTTAGTAAACAAGCAAAGAAGGCCCACAGAAGCCAAAGGAATGTACCCTTTTTTAACGAACATCATTAAATTTGCCACGGACAGTCAAAACGAACAACGCAAATATCTGTATATCTATCTGTCTCTGGATATGTTGGTCATATGTGTCTATGATTTGCGCACGAAATAGATTTGCTTAAATCTGCACATTTCACTACAAACACCCTGGCAGACTGAGCAATGTAAACTAGTCAACTGGATAATTGTCTGGTACATCTCGGCAGCTCCATTATCCAAGGAAACCCCGCCAAAGGGGGTCTCTTGCCCCGAGTAACTCAAAACAACCCTGATGCATTACGACAGGTAGTCACTTAAGCACTCCCTCTGGTAATCAGGAAACGATTTAAACATGTTAAAATATGCATTTAGATTGAGAAAGAGGTTGGGGTGGCGGGGTTACATTTGTAGACAAGTAGATGAAACCGCCCCTGACAAACAGAATGCAGGACATTATTATGGAAAAAAAAAATACTGGAGATCAAAGAGTGCGAGAATGCCGTAAATTGAAAAATCTTGTAGGACAAATCTCTTGACAGGGCAAGGGGCGATAACTTGGAAGTTGGCACGATTGTCTTTCTTCCATATCCTTGTAGATGCTTATCCCTAGATTCGAGGAGACACTAGGGGAGATTTACATAAGGATGAGCAATCGCCTTTTATTAGAAGACTGTCACAGATGGAGGAGATTCATATGTTGGTTTACTTTCACGGAAATGAGACTGAAAGTATTTCCACAGAGGCATGCAAATATTTGCATAAAACAAAAGGGCAGGGCTGTATAAGCAATATGTCAGATTTATCAGCGACTGCGCAGGTTCTCCAAGGAATTGAATTCAAAGAAATGTTGATGCCAGATTTGCATTTTGATAACTCAGTTACCTTTTAGCGTGACACGGAAGGGCTTGTATGTCTGAACAGCCGGTGACGTATGTGAGCAAATGTAATAACTGAATAATAACAGCAAGGATGAAGTGATCGATTAGGGTTGTAGTAGTAGTAGTAGTAGTAGTAGTAGTAGTAGTAGTAGTAGTAGTAGTAGTAGTAGTAGTAGTAGTAGTAGTAGTTGTTGTTGTTGTAGTAGTAGTCTCTTAAGTCGACAGGGTCGACTTCATTGCACCGGGTTTTATCCCATATGGCTCGGTCTCTTTCCGGAGCGCGGAAAGCGTCGCACAAAGCACGAACACCGTAGCTCTAGCGACGACCCACAGGAGTCTCCGAAAATTTTCACTCGTAAACCGAAGGACGCGGCCCGGAATAGAACCCACAACCTTCGCAGTCAGAGTCAAACGGCTTGACTACTTCGCAACAGAGACTCCCAGTAGCAGTAGCTACTGTAGTAGTAGTAGTAGTAGTAGTAGTAGTAGTAGTAGTAGTAGTAGTAGTAGTAGTAGTAGTAGTAGTAGTAGTAGTAGTAGTAGTAGTAGTAGTAGTAGTAGCAGCAGCAGCAACAGCAGAAGCACAACATGCAGAAGCAGAAGAAAATGTCAGCAACAATGTAGCAGAAGAAGAAGAAGAAGAAGAAGAAGAAGAAGAAGAAGAAGAAGAAGAAGAAGAAGAAGAAGAAGAAGAAGAAGAAGTATTGCTAAACAAAACAGAAGCACAAACTATTTTGTTAATAATAATGCCAACAACAATACATAATTGCAACTAATTACTAAGAGGCGTTATGCAATCATTATTGCAAGATATTAGTATCTGTTTTAAGGTCGTTAACATTAGTATATAAAGTCGTTATAATGAATATATAATTTTATTATTATGAGCTAGAGATTCCCCATCGCGCCGTCTTCGTCATGACAGAACTACCCAGGGAAATCCCCTTCACTACTTGGAATCACCGCTGGCACTTGTAGTTTCCGTCCTCATTACTATTTTGAGAATCATCCAAGGGCCTTAAGCCGCGATTTTGCGGTACTAACTTGCCTCCTCTGACCATATTTCCTGAATGATTTATCTAGAATTAATCTGATTTCGGTGGTGGCAAACTCAAGAACTGGTTCTTCCCGCGACAGGCAATCTTCACCAGGCGGGGTAAGAAAGCTTTGTGATTAATGGATGAATATGTATTGAAATCTCCAAAAATGTGATACCACCATTTCTTTTCCGGTAGCCATTTTTCATGGCAGCATACGCGGATACATAAAACAGCGTTGTTGGCAACGGGAAGAATAAATTTTATAATTCGGAATATTAGCTATCAGTTTGAGGAGGGACATAATGGGGTGGGCAGGGCAGGGCGTAGTTTGATGTGGTTTTATAAGAATTAATGAGATACTGGAGTTGCATTGGAAAACGCGGGCGTTAAGATTCCTCGGGCTGAAGAAAGTAGGTCAAGTTCTTGAACCACATTAAAATAATAAACTGAGATGAGAAAATGCAAGACAATTGTGTGCAGGAGGAGGTAGGCGGAGCGACCAGGGTGGGGTGGGGGAGGGCTCTGCATTAACGTTGACAAATTGAACTAAAGAAAGTTATGAAAACCAAAAGATATCGGACTATTTCTGCGCAATTTATCGGCGGATTTTATACCATGGAGAAGCAACTGTCCGAGTGGCTAGAATGACGGGTTATCCTTCGGGAGACCTGGGTTTGAATCCTTAGTAAGGTGTGGATTTTTTTTTCTGTCGAAGGCAAAAAAGAAAACCCTAACCTGCAAAGTCTGCTGCGACTGGACTAGTCAGGCGGTATTAATTCCTCAGGCTCAAGACCCCTTTGTCCTACACCGCACAAGGCACTATAGAAAGTAGATGACAGTTTATACCATCCACTGTAAACGTATATTATTGGATGGGTGTGTACAGCTGGAGGCGTGGCTGAGAGGATACGGTGTCCGTCTCAGGTTAAGAAGGAAGCGGGTGCGATCCATGCATGGGGTTGGGAATTTTTCCAAGAACCATTGGTATATGATGCCACACGTTCTCTGATCTTTTGAGTAGTGGTATCGAATACTTAGCCTTCTCGAATAAGGGTGGAAAACAGGAGTTGTGCAAATTAAAAATCACTCTGTTGTGTGAGCCCAGTGCAGCGGCTTTACAACCTGCTCTTTGCGATTTCCAACTAGACAATACACATGCAGTTTATCGCAACTTCCAGAGGAGATGCAACATATACATTAGTAACGAAAAGAAAAAGACCGCAGACTGATGATAGGCGAATTTTCAAACCACAGTTTACGCGTGACAGATAAATGACCAGATGAAAACACGAGCCGCAGAAAAAGTAAATATTTACATGACTTTTGATGAACAGTAAACCGGTGGATGTTTGTAAACAACCCAGAAACCCTGTCTTATCGCATAGTTGTCGGTGATGTAAAGAAATTAATTTCCTGTGGAATTGCCGCCGCTGACAAGTACCAGCTCTACTCTCCTGACAGCAACTTTACACACCGTTTACTTCCACACGGGTAACAAGTAAACAAACGGTGTATTTACAACATGAAAACTGGCAGTAAACTTCTTGTATACACTGCGCTGTTTAGGCTCAAAAGGCTGGATAGGTAATCTTAATACCTGGACTGCTGTGTGTCAAAGGCTGGTTTCTTAGAGGGTAATTGTCGAAGATCTGGGAATGTTCCATTGTATGTGATATGTGTGTAGGATAGTTCGGACCTTTTCAGTTACAGTGGTGTAAGGTATACTACTGTTAGTTGCGTTACTAAGGAATTCGGGTCAATTCTTCAGATGTTTTGTGCGTGAGGGTGTTTGTACGGGCGATTCTTATGTCTGCTGGTGGGGATCAGTGAGAGGACGGACGGACGGGCGGACGGACAGAGAGACAGATAGATAGATAGATGTTTATTTTTGTTTATTCTATTATATTAGATGTCCCCATTGCTGGCATGTTACACACTACAACACTGGAGAACACATAACTATGGTAATAACAATATGTCTGCGTTGGTAAAAATGTACCTTAAGATGTGGAATCATACATAAAAAATAGGTAGCAATGGCGGCGAAGTTGGATATATTGTACAACAAACTAACGAAATACAGTTCAAAAACATAACACTTCATTTCGGGTGCAATGCAGGAACAAATAAAAATTAAAAAAAAAAAAAAACAAGCACGTAAAGCCGTCGGCAGGCACTAAGTTGAGAATTATTATTAACACATAATACTTCTCGATAAAAAGCATTGTTCTACAGCAATAAATCTTTGGTAATTGGCTTGTGCGCGTCGTTTGCACACACATCCATGCGCCCTCGACAGTGTGATCGTCTTTTGTGATAAAACTATGAAAAATGGCACCCCCAGGTTTCTCGCGACAACTTCCATAAATATGTACATATTTCCGAAGCTTCGAGAATATATTTCTCGTACCCCACATGACTTCATTTTTTACGGATGGCTACGTGATATGCTTGTATCTGCATTCTGAAATAAGAAGAAGGAATTGTTTGGAGCCAGCATGTCCCGCTTTCTCCACTTTCCGCTAGAAATACTAAGTTTATGAATGCATCAATGGAGACCTTTTGCACTGAGCAGATATTTGGTAGTGGGTGCGGGTGGATACAGCAGCGTGAAATGATGTTTGTCTAAAGCCCAGGTGATGTTTGTGTATGTATTACTGCCGGGTTTCAACCATTTTAACACTAAACCTGGCTCAAATAGCGTTGTGTAAACTAACTCTCTCTCTCTCTCTCCTTTCTCTCTCTCTCTCTCTCTCTCTCTCTCTCTCTCTCTCTCTCTCTCTCTCTCTCTCTCTCTGGCTACCTTTCATCTTATCTTTCTAAATTCCCCCTCCTCCATCTTTACCGTTCTTTCTCTATCTCTCTCCCTGAGTCGCTATCTCTATCCTTCTTTTAATTCTCTCTCTCTCTCTCTCTCTCTCTCTCTCTCTCTCTCTCTCTCTCTCTCTCTTGTCTGTCTGCTTGCTTGCCCGTCTGTCTGTCTAGCTGTCTGTACGTTCGTCCGTCCGTCTTCTTCAGTCCCAGCTAATCATAATTTTTAACGCTTTCTAGCTAAATCTCTTTTTTTTTTAACAGTATCGCATAAAGCGAAAACGGGAGGGGATATTAAACATACCATACATAACAAATAAAGTAATGTTCTAACTTGACAGATGTCGCTTGTATCTAATACATGCAATCTCGTCGTTAAAAAAAAAAGTAATTATCTGTCCCCTTACATTTGGCCGCTGTCTTCATCCTCTCCTTCATTCCCCTTTGTCTGGGTAATTTCCCCAACAGATGCCACGCCAGAGTACTACCAATAACAGATTCCGCCTGTACTCAAACGCCCTTGATCGGATCGATGAACTTTGATTTCCGAACCTCAAATTAAAGATGCGGTCATTTTTTTTTAAAGTCAGCCGGTAAGGTTTCAGAAAATTACTTCAGATGTTGAACGGGAAATAGTATTGATTTCATGGATAAGTGCAACTTTGTTAGTTGGTCGAGCTCTCTGACACGTTTGGTTTGAGAAATAACTACAGGATTAACCTCAATTTAGGCCCTGGCCGAGATTTCTAGCAGAAAAAGGGCAAGAAAGAATGTGAGCAGTAGCAAAGGGCAAAAATATAGATGGACGACGGGATGACTATATAAAAGTACGCGGAGAGGGAGAAGAGGAACAGAGAAAGGGGAAAAGAGAGGAAGAGTCAGAGTGAGAAAGAAAAAGAGTGAGGAGTAACATAAAGAAATATATATAAGGAGAGATACAAACACAAGAAGGGGGGGGGGGGGGGAGAGAAGAAGAAGAAGAGAGAAAGACGTATAGAGAAGATGAGGCAAATATTGAAAGATAAGAGAGCGGCACAGAGAGAGAGAGAGAGAGAGAGAGAGAGAGAGAGAGAGAGAGAGAGAGAGAGAGAGAGAAGTGACAGAGGAAAACACATAGAGAGAGGAGCCAGAAAAAGATACAAGGACAGGCACGAAGAGAGATAAATGAGAGAGAGAGAGAGAGAGAGAGAGAGAGAGAGAGGAGAGAGGGGAGAGAGGGGAGAGAGGGGGAGAGAGGGGAGAGAGGGGGAGTATTACACGGATCATTACTCGTTAACTAAACAAACATCACATAAACAGTTTGTATAAAAAATAAAAAATTGAGTCAAGTGTTGCCATAAAATCCAATTTTCCCATGGCCGACGGCGCCAATTTGTAGGGAAAATATCCAACAAGTACCTCAGCTCCGGATTTCCCCAACGGTTGTCCAGAGTGGAGTCTAGTGAGGGTATGAGGATGTGCACTAACCCACTTGTTCTTCCGCCAACACCCCTGTCTTGTTATCTGCAAAGTCGTCAACAGACCCATAGGCTCTCTGCTAGATTACATTTGGTATGTCTGTATTGTACTTATGTACCACCAAAGAAGAAAATTGGCGCTTTTGAGCTCAAATGCTACAGACACATTGTTATAGTACAGGGTGTATTTTTAATGACTGTACAGTGTTTGAAAACGTTGCCGGTCCAAGTTTTGTATTTACCTATTATATTGCATTAATTTTTCAGAGGGTGAATACAAAATTTGGACAGGCAATATTTTCAAACACTGCAGTCATTAAAAATACATCATATTTCATGGACCAAGAAGGGGAAATATACTGGCATTCTACAAGAGCATCGAAGGACAGGCTAAAATACTATGGCCATATTAAACGGCTGTGGCTTGGAAAGAACGGTGATGGAAGGCGTGGTTCCTGGTAGAAGAGGCAGCGGTCAACTAGCACGAAGTATATTGCAGACACCTTGGGCATGACGGTAGTTGAAGCGGGAGAAATGGTAATAGATGGAGAAAATGTTCAGCGGGCCGTGATGAGAGTAGCGTTCTGCAAAGGGCCTGCTAAATTATAATGAGTTGAGCTAAGAACTGACATTACGGCACTCAGGACATTTCACACACGCGCTCCGTCCCCTCGTTCAACAGCCAGCGAAGAGTCACACTACTAATCGTTCCCACTGCTATCTGATTAAAAGTTCTCCTGGTCTTCTCTCTCAGTTTATAATGAGTATATACATATAGTTACCGTGTGTGTAGGGTGGGGAAAAAAGGTTACGGTGGTTGCTGCTGGACCGATGGACTTAGGTTCTTCTTCTTCTTTGCGTTCATCCGGAGTGATTTTTTCAGATGTGATTGCGGTGTGTCTGGTTAGGCACCCTCGGGTCGAAACCCTCAGGCCAACACATCCGACTTTTAGCGTGCATTTTTGACCAGGTTAGCAATCCTGGGAGACTCTCACTTTTGTGGTACCGTCCACATCTCAGCTGGTCAAGTTGGAACAGTCGAAGACTACACGGTCATCCCTCAAGTGAAGGCAGGGACAGTCCATAGCATTTTCCGCCATCCTGGGTGGCTTCCATAATTGCAGAGCCGGCACATAACGCTCTGGTGCTGGGTTTACCGAGGGAATCGTCACGTCCTACTCATGGCTGTTTTAATTCCTCACTTCAATATATTGGGCATTTCGCTCGCCCTGGGCCGTTCCTGCACAAACCAGTCAGCTCTGCGGTTGGTTTCCACTAAGCGAGTTTTCGGACATGTGCTTGTCCCTGTACCCATCAGAGCTGTTCCAGGCACGGCGGACATTCGGAAAAATACCTAGTCAGAGCTGTTCCGAACAAGAGCGGCATTCGGAAACTAGGTAGTCAGAGCTGTTCCTAGCACGAGAGACATTCGGACGAGACATTTCACTCGGACGTAATTGCGTAGTGTCAATTTTTAGTTTGCCACCCGTAGGACGATACTTCCGACTTCCGGCGGGCATTTTTTTAATGAGGTTAACCTTCCTCTGATTTCGAGGCACGTTAGACTGTTGTGATGTCGCCCACATCTCAGCTGGTCAAGATAGAACGACCAATGACATCGCGGTCGGCCCTCAAGGGAAGGCAGGGGCAGACAATGGGCAGTCCCTCGCTATCCAAGGAGGCTTCCATAATTGCAGAGCCGGCACATATTGCTCCGAGACTGGGCTCACCCGAGGAGTTGCCACGTCCTGCTCATGGCTGCTTTAGTTCCTCACTTCCATGTATTGGGCATCTCGCTTGCCACTGGTCGCTCAAGTGAGCTCCAGGGGCGGTCAGACTGCGGGCGACATCCACTCGGTAAGCTTTTGCTTTTGACTTTGGACCACGCAATAGGTTCGCTCGCCGTGCGTTCCATTTCGCGTTATTGAGACGTTTCTCCACTTTTATCTACACTCTCTATGAGTTAGATACAGACAGTTTTCGTAACCATTTCCTTCGACTGGGGCATTTTACTGACTTTTTGTACTCGCTCACGAGGTAGGCTACATGTGCTGCCGGCTCAGCACCTTACCTTCGTGCAGCAGTCAGTGAGAAACGGCCAGGCCATCTCATCCGGGAATCCAACATATCCCTCAGCTGAGAGCCTTCAAACAAGTGTCAGAACTGGGCATGTAGCTTGCTCAGTATCTCGATTCCAATTTTTCGGTAGGTGGATATCGGCCCGACTCTCAGATCCGAGGGTCTGTGGCTTAGAGGCGTTCAGCCTAAACCCTCGACAGAGAGCCTTAGAGTATTGTCCGAAACAAGAACTGCCTTCATGCGCCTGATTTAAACTTTTGACTGCTATCCTCAGTCTCCTGCAGAGCAGCAGGTTGTGTCTCTCTTAGTCTGGTCCCTATCCCATACGCTGTCCGATATGTAGTTTTCACCCATCGGCAAGCACATGGGGTCAACGGGGCACTCAAGCTCCCCCACCACGGCAAGGTGGAGACACATCGGGGGAGGGACTTAGGTTCAAATCCAATTGTAGATTTGTTTCGTGGCCAGATGGCCTCTTGAATCTGGTACCAAAAAGTGCGAGAGGTATGTAGCCCTATCATGAATCGAGGGCATAGAAGCATGGACGAGACTGAAAGCGACTGCGTGAGAGCGAGAGACAGGAGAAAACAGTGAGAGAGAGAGAGAGAGAGAGAGAGAGAGAGAGAGAGAGAGAGAGAGAGAGAGAGAGAGAGAGAGAGAGAGAGAGTGAGAGAGAGAGAGAGAGAGATAGAGAGAAAATTACTTAGTTCACCCAACAAAGAAATAAAAACAGAAACAATACAAGTTCCCATATCACAATGTAAAGTGTTAGGGCCATCACATTATGTAGGTCAGATTCCATGAAGGAACAGTTGGCCTGTCTTTCCCGTACATAGCGAACGTCGAGAGCTGGCTGACATGGACACATTTTCCGACTGCTCTCATGCCATTGTGAGTGTAACGCGTTAACCATTACACCAACGTATTCGTTACGTTATCAAAGCAATTATACAACAGTAGATGTGCTATCAAAGCTTCAGTAATGTTAACAATTTACCAGGGCGAATCCATTGATGTTTCTGTGTAAAGTGTCCTCCCTCTTTCCCCTTAACTCGGGGTAACAAATGTAAAGAATACGCGGCCACTGAAAATAGCTTTAGGAAATTGGCGGAGAAATTATCACAAATAGTGTATCAAAAGAGTATTTCCCAGGCATAAAGGCAGAGCCATGACCTCTCGCATTCGGCGTCCGCTTGTCGCCATGTTATCGGGGAATTAAAGTATTTAATGACAGAGTCGGTAACGCCGGAGACTGGTGTAAAACGTCATCACTTAGGTTAGTTAACTGGAGTGTCCTCTTGACGTCTGCCAACATTGAGTGGAACTCTCTGACCCTCGTGGAATCTATAGCGTAGATCAAGGCGAATTACTTGTTAATCATTAAGTGAAATGCGTTGCAGTGTTTCGTCAAGCCTGTGGATCAATACATCCGACTTCGAGAAGCATAATTTCGGGTTGGCTTTCTCTAATCTCTGACTGTCCCCTGTCTTCCTACAAGGCAGCAGGTTTGTGTACCACTTCGTCTGGTTCCTACCCCTTGACCTGTCTGGCATGGGTGACCCTACCAGTACCTACTCTAACGTCATCATAGCTCTTGGGGTCACTGACACATGCATGCTACTCTACCTCTATAATGCGTAGTCACAGTAGAGGTGGATTACTTGTTGATGAGATGTGCTGCTTTACTTATTAATGAAATATAGAAATTGAGGGTTCCTGTTTCACGCGTCGAGCCGTACAAGATGCACAGAAGTCTAGTGGCTAGTCACTCGGAAGCCGTGCCGGTGAGCAGGAGTTCGATACCCAATAGGGTGGATTCAATTTTTAAAATTTACCGGAGATTCTATGTTGGCCTAGCCTAAAATGGGCTGCAAGAAAAGACTTGGGAAGTCAAGGCGTCCGGTGTGATACTGACCGCATGACCCACGAGTTACCATAGGTCTGTACAACTGGGTCTAGCACCATGTGCCCCGGGGGGCCTTATGGCGTGTACAAGAGTCATTTATAGGCTTAAAACACTAGGGTGTATTTTTAATGACTGTGGGGCTTTTGAAAATATTACCGTTCCAAGTTTTGTAATTACCTTTTACGTTGCATGAGTTCACAGAGGATGAATACAAAGCTTGGAACGGCAATATTTTCAAGCACCCCACAGCCATTAAAAATACACCCTATATTTCTAACTTTGAAATCTGTTACTAATCGGCTTACAATTTTCTGTTTCCAACTGTCGAGGGATTTTTAACCTGTGTAAGGTCCTCAAAGCTGATTCGCCCAGATGAGAGAAGATCATAAGTTCGAGTCACTACCCCGGGTTCAGAGATGAGTGTGCAATTCTTTACTTATTCTGTAAAGTAATAAAATAAAATGAAAAAAAAAAATTTAAACCCTAAATCAGGGGTGGCGAACACGAGGCCCGCGGGCCGCATGCGGCCCACCGGGAGTCATGTTGCGGCCCGAGGTGTGGGAAGCGACGATGTGGTCGAAGCTGTAGCACGCTTGCTTGTTTACTTTAATTAACACAAACAAATTAGGTGCGTGGCCCGGCAGGAAATATTATTTCTGAAATTTCGCCCGCCTGCTGAAAAGGTTGCCACCCCTGTCCTAAATCGAACCAGGTTTTACGAGTCAGAGGCAGGCGCTTTAACCGCTAGTAGACCATTCGACTCACGTTTGCAAGGAAAGTGATGTTGATTATGACGATGGTAACGATGCTGATGATAATGAACGTGTTACCGGAGTCCTCAATCGTGCTGGGAAGTTATCGGTGTGTGTGTGCGCGCGCGCGTGCGTGAGTACACACGTGTTTTATTTTCAACATTCTGGAAATTGATGCATTTGGGGGAATATTATGTCAGTATGGATATAGAAAACGTTGCGACAGAATTAAGAGGAGTTGGAGATATGAAGTACTCAAATAAATGCGATGAGCCATGTAGTTAAGCAAGCACCCACAGACGACATGGCAGCCGCAATTATCATTACATGCCGAGAATGGAGACTGGTTTCTGATGTGATATTTCCGGTGCTTAGAAAAAATATACCTGTTGATATCTATGATTATTCTATTTTGCGTTTATCAATGCAGTGTATGTCCGTGTGTGTATTTGTGATGCTTATATCTTGTATATATAACAGAAGGTTATATCTCGTGTGTGTATGTGATGTCTATATATTTCATATATCAGTGCCGTGTATATCCTGTGTGTATCTGTGATGCTTACATCTTGTATATATCACAGGAGTGTATGTCATGTATGTATATATGCTGTTAATATCTTGAATATAACTCAGAGGTTTGTATCCTGCGTATATCCGTGAAGTTTATGTGTTGTGTATCTGTAATGTTTCTTTTCTGTGTATATCTGTGATGATTCTGCTAGTGTGCATTTGCACTGTTTATATCCAGTTTTTAGCTGGGCAGATTCCTTGATGTATATATCAGTAATTATTTTATACTGTGTATATCAGTGATGATTCCATACTGCATATTCCAATTAAGATTATAATATATGTACGCCAGTTGTGAATCTAATCGCTGTTACCATTTATGGTTCTACTCTACCCGTGGGTATGAATTACATCCTCCTTGTATCTGTAGAACACTAACATTTCAGCTACAAAACCTAAAGACTTCCTATTAATGAATGCCACGTGATATATCGGGCTAGCTCCAGTTAGCACTTCTTGGATAATGCGGTCCCGAGAAGGTTAACCCGGTCAACAAATGCCCGCAGAAGTCGGATGTGTCGGCCTAACGGTGCAAGAACGCAGCTCTGCTGTAAACTGGCACAACGCAATCACGTCCGAAAAAAAAAAAAAAAAAAAAAACTCCGGATGAACGCAGAAGAAGAAGAAGAAGAAGAAGAAGAAGAAGAAGAAGAAGAAGAAGAAGAAGAAGAAGAAGAAGAAGATAATGCTGTCAGTGTCCTTTAACACCCCGCAACATTGCTAGGGTGACCATTTTTTGAGAGGGTGAATTGACCCCGAATCCACGAGGTTCATATTAAAAGCAAGAAATCCCCTTTCTAGAATAATGTAAACCCAGCCCCACGGAGCAGGCGATCAGTACGCTAGAGTATGCCTCCACGGTGTCACTTCAACTGCTGGCGTATCTTCATCTGCTGCATACTATTTATTATATTGTGTTTATGGAGCGTGTGAAAACCACTTGTGATGCCACAGCCCCCAATAGCTTCCGGTTGAACAAGTGGTTCAGATGTTAGCCACGATGCCTCTTGGCATCCTGCCGACCACCTGGCTGGAGTAGTTGCTGTATCTATGGTACTTCTGTGTTCATCCGGAGTTTTTTCGGACGTGATTGCGTTGTGCCTGTTTACAGCAGAGCTGCGTTCTTGCGCCGTTAGGCCGACACATCCGACTTCTGTGGGCATTTGTTGCCCGGGTTAACCTTCCCGGGGTTTCTATGGTACTAGTTACTTATTTGTGTATTTGATTGTTACACAAATTTCTGGCTGCGGGATAATTCATTGTACACGTTTTCTCGTGCCTGGATAATGACACTGCCGCTGAGACTGTGATTGCTGCCTATAGGACCTAGCTGTGTAGGACAAGGGGGTCTTGAGCCTAAGGAATTAAGGCCGCCTGGCTAGTCCAGTCGCCGTGAACTGTACTGGTTAGGATTTTCTTTTTGGCTTCGATAGAAAAACATACGCCACCATACCGAGGATTCGAACCAGTACAGACAGACAGACAGACAGACAGATGTATGTACCGATTGACTGACAGATTGATAGTTCTTAAAAAGTATATAGATAATTTGAGCGAAACGTCAACCAGCCTCGAAAAATTCAAGCTTTTTCTGAGCAGAAAATTCGATGACAAGAATTGGACATCTCATTTCCTACTTTATAACATCATAAAAAGCTGACTCTACGAACGAATCCACCGTGTGATTTGCTTTACCGTAACTCAAAATCATGTGACATAATACACTAGTAACAATGTTCACTACTATTTTCATGGTACACTTCTGAATAATGAAGAACTGGTGAATGTACCAAGAGTTCACTAGGGGGCAGACTGGCTGTAAGAAAACACGCGCGATGAAAGCATTAACTGCACAGATTCTGTACACGAAAAGCTACAGATAGTGCTGGAATAAACAGGGACATTATCTTGAAAGCACCCGGCCCACATGCCTATCTGCATCCCCGCCAGGAGCGGCCAGATATTTGCATCTGACGGGAATCTGTATAATCATGCCACACCGACTGGCGCAGCGGTCTTCGGAGTGGGCTATTAACATTGAGGCGAGACCATTGTAGGTGGCGCAGTGGTCAACACGCTTGCATGCTGGTAGTGTTAGATTCCCTCTTAAAAACGATATTTAAAAAAATAAATAAGGATCTGGGATCCTTGGGTACAAGAAAATGTTCTGGGAAATATGAATGCACGCACGCGCGTAAACTCAGACGCACTCATGCATGCCTGCATATTATTTTTTAATATTAAAAAGCATATTTGAATATTAAAAAAGCATATTGGAAAGTTGCATATCTTTTACAGGACGTTTCAGTCATCACCAGCCGTTTACTGCTATTGTTGATGTCTTGGCAAGTTTTTAGGTTCAGTAGCTTGCCATTGATTTCTGAACGACCGTTTGCCATTGATTTCTGAACCACCGTTTCCCATACCAACAAGTTAAAACCATCGCGACACGGTCTGCTGCCAAATCGGTCGCCGTCACGTTTCAAACGCGGGTAAGCGGCAATACGAATCGCGTCCGCAATGCCATCGCCGTGGAGCCCGATGCATATTATACATACATGTAATTATCAAGTTAGTTGCGTGACCTTAACATGTCGTTGCAATCAGCTCCAACAATTACTTGTTGTTTATAATTTACAAAGCAACTTTACGTTCAGTAGTCTGTCTGCTATTCTGAACGGCCGACACCTGATACCATCAAAATCAACGTAAATCGATCTACTTCAAAGTCACCCGCAGCTTATGTCGAACCTTCATCTTAATATATCGGACAACTGTGGAACTGCATTTACTAACCCCTACGCAACACACACATGCATGATCAATAAAGAACTAGGGTCAAGCACCTTACTTTCCTAGAAAACACCGATCACGATGGATGGTGTCACCCTAGTATATAATCTCACAAAGGTGCCAGTAATCATAACAGGTTGAGAAGCTCTGGAGTAGCAACATTTCGTCCTATCTCTGGAGCTACTATTCAAAACGTAGGACTTATAATGAGTGCGGCTGCTGATGTAGAACTATCATGTTCGCACACGATGTGGAGATTACCTTGTCTGTGTTTAAATAAGCAACATAAGTGCAGATAATCATGTTCTGTACGGCGCCGATGTATCTATGTTGAATTATATATAATATAGGTCGGCGCCTGTGGTGCTCGGGGTTGTGAAACAGTTTTATAATTCCGATGTACATGGTTGAGTTCAGATGTAGGCGATTTGGGAGAAGATCGCGTTACGTTGATTTTCAGAATGGTATGAGCGTCGGCTGTTTGGAAATAAATAGCAAACTACTTGATTGCAAAACTGTCTTTAAAACACAAACAGCTAATAGATGTGGTTGATTGCGACGTCACGTAAAAAAAGGGGCGTGCAGCTAACTGTTATTATAAAATAACATTAGAAGTTTCAGGTACATATACATATGAAGTTATCTCTGAGTTTAGATATGGGGTTATGCTAGTTCTGTATTGTGTTGTGATAGGAGTTCGTGCTTTGTGCGGCGCTTTCGACAGGCCGCTCAATGGAAAAAGACAGAGCTATATGGGATAAAACCTGGTTGAACCACTTGCCTTTAAGTCTATCCTCTGACCTATAAACCCCAAGCCAAAACACACACACACACACACACACACACACACACACAGAGCAGAACTCAGCAACAACTAAAACATCACATACATACACATACACTCATATAGAAACCATAATACACAACGCAGTGATATTTAGAAAACGAGCCAGCAGTACCAAGAAAGACCACAACTAAAAACATACAACATAACGTGCATTAATTGGGGTTTAAATTACAGCTTACACCTATTCCTACCCTATGTGCCGTGCCATGTAGCTACCCCACCCACACAATACCAGCTTCAAACACAAAAGAAAACAGAAGTTATGAAACATAACAGCAATAAACTCAAAACAACGATGCATCAAACAGAAACACAAACAACTATAAGCATAAAAGAAAGCATTAATTGACGTTTCATTAACAGCTTTTGCTCATTGCAACTGCTTGGGTGCTGCTATTAGACACGCCATGCTATCTTACCTGTAAACCTGCTTGCTTCCAAGTGTTTACTCTAGCGCTGAGTTTTTATCAAATGGAAGATCGGGGAAACGACGTTGAAAGCTATAAATTCTACTGCTTTTTGAAAGGGGAACGAACAGAGAGGGGAAATAAAGGGACAAGATGCTTATAAAACTCACTGCTGTCAATTAGCAGACCAGAATGTTCCTCGCAGATTTCGTTCCTCTATATATATATCACTCTTACAACGCTGTTGAATTTCCGTTTCTGCGAAGGAAATAATGTTCTTTTTACTTTTGTTCATTATTATTTTCTAGCTTGTCAGTTTCTGTGCGTGCATAAACCATTCATTTCGTGTTGAGATAAGGCGTGCAACCGTGCACAGCCGTTCTAGACGAAGTACACAAGGCCTGCCGTAACTGTTAAATATTCCCAAGTGGCTGAAGATACTACAAACGTTTCATATGTACTTGCTTTATATCAAGTGATGACGGATCAAATGAACTCATGAAGCACTGAAGAAACAAATGGACAGTTATATCTGTTCGTTAGGATCTGCACTTAATAAGTAAGGAGGAGGCAGGGGACGGGGACAGACTAAGGAGATTTGTTGGTTGATCATCATGTGCCCTGCCAGCTGGCGTTGGCATTCATGTCTCTCCACAGATCTCAGTCTATGGTGTTCTGGCTCTGAACGATATAATTTTAATTCTGAAGTCAGATGCATTGGTATACCTGTAGTTTGAGTCTGAAAAGAACGTGTGTCTATCGGACTGGAGCTGGTGTAGAGACCTTCTACCGAACCCGTTACCGAAGCACCATTTACCTAGACATTGTGTTGCATATTTCTCTTGCCCAGAAATCAGGACGTTGCGCTAGGCCGGTAATAGAATGTCACAATGAAGTATCAACTCACGGCCAAGACTTTTGTAGACATGTTCATGACTGGCTGGACTTTGCAAAGTTGTCTATAGGCTGAGGTAGGCCAATCTCACTCCAATCCTCCTTATATGCCTCTTACGACACGGAAGGGTGGCTACAGTGTTACTCATCTTTGAGAGCATCTGTTGCATTTTATCCCCAGGTGTTCTGGTGTGGTGGGAAACAAGAGGGCGGACAGATTGTCTGGGTCTGCACCGCTCGGTGGAGTATTCGTGCAAGATAATGCAGATGTGGTCGGGATCCCTTGGGGTCGTGTGTGTAGTGCAGAAGAACAGATGATCATCACGGCCAGGAGAAAATTGTACTTCAGGGAGTGATCAGTGATTCTAGCCGACACTCAAGACTCAGAGAAAAAGCCAAGACTGCTACGGGTACCATTAGTATTGGGACTCTTCGCTGGTTGTTGAAGATGAGGATGGAGCACGTATGGGAATGTCCCTAGTGTTGTGATATCGGTTGTTTACTCAAATCAACTCATCTTTGCTACCCCTATGATATCCGGAAACAAATGGACTATACGAGTTGCCCAGTTTGTACCAATAACAGTAACCAACTGTAGTGGTACTGCTCCTTGTAGAACTGGAGTCCTGCGTGCAAATCTCTGAGTACATGGAACAGTCACATCATGTTGTTAGCGCTTTTCAACCGGCTCTGTGATGAAGGAGTTACGGACGCAATTCGTAATCCCGAATACCGCGTTCGAAATACAGCTGCGGGAGATTTCGGCAAGCAGACCGTCTTGCATTAGTTTTCATACAATGATATGAGTACCTGTCAATTCAGAAAGCAATGATAAACTACTGAACGTAACCTTGCCGAGAAATCACAAAAATGCCCCCCCCCCCCCCCCCCCCAAAAAAAAATGCAGAGGTTGACTGCGACATGCTGTAAAGGATATGCAACTAACTAACTGCTTGTCAGGCTACAGCAAAGTATCTTCAGATAAGGAGATCACACAATTGGCAGAACCGGAATGTCGTTAGAAGCATAGACATGGTTTCTTCCAGACGGCTATAAACTTGGCCATCAGAATTCAA
Source organism: Cepaea nemoralis (assembly GCA_014155875.1). Taxonomy (NCBI): domain Eukaryota; kingdom Metazoa; phylum Mollusca; class Gastropoda; order Stylommatophora; family Helicidae; genus Cepaea; species Cepaea nemoralis. The sequence goes on from JACEFZ010028020.1 coordinate 26,767, forward strand.
TCCTGGAAAATAATTCGCAAAGAGGGATGAAGAAGAAAGCCTGTAATGTGCCACGGATGGAAACGGGTTTATTTGTTGCCTCTCACAGTTGTTTATGTCATCTAACAAACAGAAATAGCATAGGAGGGAGGGGAAAAAAAAACTTCCAAATGATTTCTGCTCTCGTTTTTCATTCCAATCTGATTTGGGATAAATGATTGTTACAATCTCCTTTGCTGGACGAGTTGGTGAACTTTGACCCTCGGCCAGCTAGCCATCCTAGGATAGATAGTAATGCTAGTTGGTCGAGCGTCAAAGTCCACGTATTTCTTTGACGGCGGGATACCGTCTCTTTATTGGGATCCTCCTAAGTAAATTTTCATTTAGTATGTTGTCTTTTATTTTAAGCTTCTTATTACTATTTTACACGAGTGTCAGTTACGTTGGCTAATCTTATTACTTTGATGGCGTCACAGGATCTCCGATGAACGATGCGCGCGCGCGAGCACACACACACAGCGATTAATACTCAGTACTATGACAGAATCACCAATGTAGAGTTCATGGGGAGAACTAGACATATCACAGTGAACGAGACGTAAAGAAAAGACGCTGGCGCTGGATAAGACACGCTGATAAAACCTGGGGAAAATATAACTAGACACTGTCTTGTCTAGAACCCATAAGGCAAACGAAATAAAGGGAGAGATAAAAACACTTGGATAAGAGAAGTATAGACAGAGATTAATAATATTGGGAGAACATATAGAAAACTGCCGGAAAAAAGCAAAAGATAGACGGCTTGCCATGGTTTAGTTTGAAGGCCTATGCCTCAATGGGGAATAAAGGGCAGTACTAGAAAGAAAAAGAAGACTGGCTAATAGTTAAGTTAGTTACATGTCGTTTTACAGGACGTGCCAAAAAACCCCAGCATTTTTCGGTTGACCCACACGGGGCAGCGAGGAGCATTTTATGTGATATTAACTGGCACAGGAACGGAGCATAATGGGGCGACCCTTTGCCGTGAAGTTGGAACCGCGACTAATTTTACGTTCAGTAAAGTTGGAACCGCGACTAATTTTGCGTTCAGTACGAAGCTGCATAGGATAGGAGGGCTAGGAGTGAGCAGATTAACAGCCGATGCCCTAGTGGGGGATAACAGGTGAAAGAAGAAGCAGTTTGCTATTACTTTCTGAACGCTGACGCTCACACCATTGTGAAAATCAACGCATATCGATCTGCTCCAAATTAGCCCGCGGATGAAAAGACGGTATGTCACAATTGTGAAACTATACTCACTAACCGCGAAGTCACAGGCGTCGACTTACTAATGATGAAGTTAGTAATGTCCCGTTTACACGCGTTACGTGGATTGAGCACACGAAGTTGGACACATATGTTTTATGGGTGATGTGGTGGATATCACGCCAGCCGCTTTTATCTCCCATGACATTTCCTGGCTCCCATCATAGGCTGGATCGACCTGGGAGCTCAGGTCACTTTTGTTTTATAATTTCGACACCACTCTGATCTGGATTGAACCTAACAATACCGGTACGGTAAGCAGAGTCTAGCCACTACATTACCGCGGCTCACGACCGACAGTGCTACAAGCATCTTTTCCTTGTGTGAAGCAAGCATACACTGGAAGAGAAGCCGCGTGCTCTAACCTGCAAGAATCCCAGTTGACGTAAAAGCCCACTCTAGGATATTGAATGACAAGACATGCCGAGCTAATGCATGGTTGATCAGACGCGATACACACATTACCTGGGCTGTAGGTTGCCAGTATCTTAGACGTCTGTGCTTTCTGTGTCGTAAACAACAGCCATGACGTAAACTAGCTGAGACGGGCTACATCGCCGAAAAGTATCATGTTTTGACAGGGATATGTGCACAAGGCAGGCCGGAAATGCACAAGAGCCGCCATTTTGGTAATGGACGCTGGGAAATGCACCAATCAAGGACACTGTGACAATTTGGGAAGTAGATGAAATTGCAAGTTGGCAGAATTTAGTCTTAACAGTCACACAGCCAAATGGACAAGAGAGAACGGATATAGGGGTGCTGTGGCGTAGGGGTAGGGCGTCCATCTCTCGACAAAACTGGAGTTCCTTCTACTTCTTCTTGAAGTGTATTGTTATATCTGTATTGTTATCTCTTGAATAAACTTCATGGTCTTTTTTTTTCTTTTTTTTTTTTTTTAGTTCACTCTGTGGCCCATACAGTTTTTATACCACTGTTGTTTTTCTGAACTAGAAGGTCTGCCTAGATATGTCATATTTGTGGTAGTCTTGAAGCATGTGATCACTGTCAACGGCGTTAATATACATGGGCACGAGGCTTGGGAAATGCACAAATCAAAGACACTGTAACAAGCTGGGAAATAGACGAAAATGCATGTTTCAGTATTCAGTCGATGAAATAGATCAAATATCCGTGCTGGATACAATAACCCTTAACCACCCCACCCCACCCCACCCCACAGGCACTTACTGTTGTCATGCACGACCATGTTCACAAAGTAGAAGATTGGATGCCAAGTCTACTCAGATAATGACGAAACATATACGATTCCGTGCGCAATTTACACACCCATTTGCGGTCGGAAATAACACATAAACAGCAGACCCTTAGGGCCGTGTCCCCCCTCCCCCCAGCAAAATTTTAAAACAGAACATCAACTACCGCAGAACTGACATTTTCTCCCCATGTTTTCTTCAGTACTCAAAAACCCCCCACACGTACCTTCTCGCTTCTGAAAGAAACTGCTGGCTCAGCTATTAAATAAAGAAATCGTAATCGCCCATATTGCAGCATATCTGCCCTGCCATTGATACTGTTACCTGCATTACAATGAAACGTAAATATTACCATACTATTTTTACCCCTCTCCACTCGCGCCAGGTTTGAAGTCTGCTTCGACGTATTCACAGAAGAAAAGAAACAGTGTTAAGTAAACTATGTGACAGACATTGTACAGTATCCAGCATTACCGCGTCTGCAGACGGCCGATCCGACGGTGGCACTAATAGGAGAAACCCACAATGAACATAAGAGATCACAACTTGAGCGCCGAGCAGCAATAATCGAAACCATTTCATATGTCAATCGAAACCGCGTGCAACAGTGTGGACTGGACTGTTTAAACAGTTTCCGTTCTGGGTTATTTCACGGATAAGTCTAGTGCACGATTTACGACAGTCTGGATGAGGTTGAAATTTTATGTTAGCTGTGTGTATTTATTTCAATGTTATTTATTAGAGAGGCAATAGTGACGAATGCTTTTTATGTCGTTGTGTCATCATCGTCATCATCGTTGTCATCATCATCATCATCATCATTCACTGTCTATCCTTTACAGAACCGTGCTTGCCGCCAGTCTCTTTCGAAATTTCAACCGATTCAAGCCAGATGTCCAACCTCTGTTGATGTTCATCAACAAGTCGCCGGCTGGCGTGGGCGATCATTCTTCTCCACACACTTGGATCTCCGACGGTATGGATCAACTCGTGTGTTGACTCCCTTCTGAGCCATGGCGCAAGACTGTCAAGAATTTTCTCTCGCTGGCTTCATCTATCTTTCTCGACAAATCATTCCGCAACATTTCTGAAACATTTATATGAGATTTTACAAAGTCAACGGTATTCTAAAAGTCTTCTATGGTTTATTTTATAGCAGCCAGCTTGGGCTGAAACTCCTGGTACGCTGAAGCATTGCACGGGGTTCGTTCCGTACACCAGTTGGACTTCAACGTTAACTCCTCGTTTAGAAAGCGTTGGCAAAATTCTAAAAGTAACACTGCCTATTAAATCAACGAGAAGTTAGAGTTGAATGCCACGTCCTGCGCAGGGCATGCACCATTGTTTGATGGTATGTGATATTCGTATTAGCCAAGGGTACAAACAAGACGGCCTAGACAAACATATCCTCAGCACCAGTCCGTCAGGCAAAGAGATTGCGGACGCAGTTCGTAATCCCGGGTACTGCGTTCGAAACACAGCTGTTGGTTTTTTTTTTTAATGAAATGGTATAGGTGCCGGTCGTTCAGAAAGTAAAAGCAAACTACTGAACGTAAACTTGCCCAGGAATCACGAATTAAAAAATGCCATGTTGACTGCTACATCCTTTAAAGGACATGCAACTAACTTTATAGGACTGTCACATTTCAAACAATAATATTCAGACTCCGCACAGAACACCACAGACTGAAGCGCCACAAGCTTAAAATAGAGAACATACTGATGCATGTGACTTGGAACTGGTAAAATGGCAGCTAAACACTTGCCGTAAGAGCGGACAACATATACAGAACAGCGACAAGTATTCTGACCTACACTCACTCCATTGGCAGCTGTGGTGGCACAGTGGCTAGACGCTCGCCTGCTTTACCAGTGACCCTGGCTTCGATGAGCGGCGGCCGGGCGGTTTCAGACTTGACTTGGGCTCCCAGCCTAACATGGGTACCAAGGAATATCTTGGGGAGTAAAGGCAGTCGGTGTTTGGCAGACACACATTACCCGAGCAGTTTGTTTATAAAAGTATGGATCCGGCTCCAAATGCTCATTGTGTTTAAATTGTGTAAAAGCGACTTTAACCATTCCATTTGAGGACAAACTTCGTGGATATGTCAACAAGCCTAAATCGACTGCTGCTTTATTTGGATTGATTTATATTGACATTTTATGGTGAACGAAGAAGGGGGGGAGGAGAAGGAGGGAGAGGAGGAGGAGGAGAAGAAGAAGAAGAAGAAGAAGAAGAAGAAGAAGAAGAAGAAGAAGAAGAAGAAGAAGAAGAAGAAGAAGAAGAAGAAGAAGAGGAAGAAGAAGAAGAAGTGGAGGAAGAAACGATAGCAACGTTAAGAAACAATATGACAGCTTCCAAATCCTGTTCCTCCGATTCATTTGAGCCTGTTTGTCTGATGTGTCGTATCTCTGAATCACATAATGTCAAATCTTTATGATATGCAGAAAAGGTCGAGTCTTGCAGAAGACGTGTGGTTATGAATATGCAACAGCGAGAAACGCCAGTGGTAGGGAGCAATCGCGATCTTGGCTGAAGAATAGATCAAGATAGATTGTATACATCTGACAAGTGAGGAGAAAGAAACATGACAGAGAAATGGGAAAGTATATACTTGAGAAAGTGGAATAGTTGGGGAAATCATGCGATTTCTTCATTTACAGAACGAAATGCGAATGTACAAATAGCTTACATAAAGCAACGATATAAATATTTAAATGCCGTTAAGTGGGCCTATGTAGACACGATCAGAAAAAGCCCTTCGTAATGTTGATTTATTTTTGTTTGTCATTAGACAGAGATGTCGATCGCTTTTATGTTATCACTTTGAAATCTCTCTCTCTCTCTCTCTCTCTCTCTCTCTCTCTCTCTCTCTCTCTCTCTCTCTCTCTGTATTCGACAGTCATTGTCTCTCACTCTCCACCTAGTTTCCCTCATTCTCTCTCTCCCTCACCCATCTCCGTTTCATTTTCTCTTCCACCTCTCCTTTTCCCTATCTCTTCCTCTCTCCCTCCCGTCTCCCCTCTCTCTGATTACTGACTCTCCTCGGAAATGTCTACTTTTCTGTGTTCAGTTCCTTTCTTTCACTACCCTACTCCTCCAGCATTTCAAACTAAGCATGGAAAAATATATCTACATAAATGTCGTTGAATGATAGTTCTTTCTGTGGCAACTTTGAGGGAAATGATTGAGTGACAGAAGGGCTGCAATAAACCAAATTTATTTTACGCTAATGGTGTATTAAAGTCGTGTAGGAAGACAAGAGTATATTCAACTCTACGTTAATGATGTATTACAGTAGTGTATACGGACTTAATTATATTCAGTTCTGCGCTAATAATTTGGTTTAGAAATACGTCTTTTTATTTCGGTTCTTCTATCAGCACACAAAGAGGTCAGCGTGACTGAGAGGATTAACGAGCATAAACTTTCTCTGCTGACGGCGACGAAGTGGGTTCATTCGATACGCCGGTCATTTATATATAGTTTAACGTAATTCAGAAAGTAATGGCAAACTGCTAAACGTTACATAGCCTAGTAAAATCACAATCTAGCGGAAGAAGGACTGGGTGTGATTTTAACGTCCTACAAGGGACGCGCAATTTTACTGTATCGGTGTAGAGTTTCCTGAGAATAATACTCAATGGAGCAAGAAGAGGTAAGATCAGAAATGAAGAAGGCAGGACTAACGTGGGGATTATAGCTGCACTAGATTTTATCAGAAGGCAGCAAGTCAAATGGTTTGGCCATACAAGTAGGTTACCACTAACAGTATACCACAACAAGCAATGATATACAGACCAGAGGGAAGCAGAGGAAGAGGCCGACCACGTAAACAATGGACGCAGGGAATAACAGTCCATGGGAATATCGATACATGAAGCCCATAAGCGGGCACTCTCCCGCTGTTTATATTTCACCTCGACAACACAAGGTACAAGAGGAACATGATGAGATGAGATGAGTGTGGAGTTTTAACTTTCAGTTAATTCCTTTGCAGTTTATCCTAGGCATATCCGCTGGATCTTTTCTCCAGGGCATGCTGGTGTATTGGGAAACGAACATATTGGTTGGATCTGCACCGCTGGGTGGGGTATTGCTGCACGATCAGGCAGATGTGGTAAGGGTCATGTGGGGTCATGTGTGGAAGAACAGATCAGTCATGATGGCTGGGAAAGAATGACGCTGCACGAGTGACTAAAGGAACTAGCCGACACTCAGTACTCAGAGGAAAAGTCAGGTGGACACATAATCAAATTGGAACCGGTACCATTAGTATTGGGACTCTTTACTGGCTGTTGAAGATGAGGACGGAACACTATGGGAATGTCGCGAGTGCCGTGATGTCGGTTCATGGCTCAACTCAAATATCCTCGGCTCTCATTGAACACTGACAGGAAGAGGGGAAAGAGGGGGAGAGAGAGAGAGAGAGAGAGAGAGAGAGAGAGAGAGAGAGAGAGAGAGAGAGAGAGAGAGAGAGAGAGAGAGAGAGAGAGTCTTGCACCCTTACTCGCTAAGTTTCTTGACTCTTGCAGGTCCGACATTAGTTAAGAGTTAAAGGTATGTGTGTAATTACTTTCATTGACATTCGTTTTTTTTTTTTTTGTGCGCTTCGATTTGTATCTTCTTTCGCGTCTAGAAATATCCGGAAATGCCCAGTTCAACAAACGCTTTGTTCAGAATTATCAAATGATAAATAGCATGAAAATTACATTATGGGTAGTGATTGGCACTCGTAGAAATAGGGGACATAAGCATTTGTTAGATGACACTATACATTATTAACAAAATGGAAGTCACGTTCTTGAACCCTATTGCGTAAGCCTGCAATGCCAAAATTTCCAGAGAATCCTAAGTAGTGGATCGAATGCCCAGCGTTCTGGGATAAGGGCGAAAAATAGTAGGTCCCCACGACAGTTTGCGCACTGGAAAAATCCCTCTTTATTAGGATATTGCAACGGGTAGATCGTGCCCGATCACAACACTAGCAAAATTTAAAACTATAGAAAAACAACCCAGCACTTAACGTTAATGTGACGTGAAGAAGGAAGACATTTCCAATTCTTTTAATTTAAAAAAAAGGACATATATAGTCGAATGTTTGGCCATAAGTCACAAATATCACAGCTTGACTATCAACGAACACAACCTATCGACGTCTATGTTTGTTCGAACGACAAAAGCAGGTCGTAGATGGTCATTGTATAAATCCGTTACACGATGTACCTTCTCGGGCCACACCCGGTGTGTCGCTTGGGAACCACTGACCCATTGATCATTTTCAACTCGACTCTTGCTTCCTTCATCAGTACAGTCAATATAAGAAGTCTGCACAAGTGATCTAATCCTCCCATAAAAGCATATACTGGGAGCTTCACTTGTGTTTTCCCGACTATGTCTCTGGCGCTAGCAGTTTTAATAACTTGCACCAAACCCAGAGGTCAACTTGTCTAGGCGTTCCAGTAGAAAGTGCTGGTAAATGTTATACATCCCATCATTCGTCGCGTCTCCGCCATTACCCAATGCTTTGGCGACTTCCTGCGCCCATTTTCTTCTTCGTCTCGGGGCCATCCAACATCGAACCCAGCGAAAAGTGTTAGTTTAGGAAGCTGGGAAATAATTTTTCCGACCCACTCAAGTCTGGTAGATTGTTTTATCACAAATACGAAATGCCACATGAGAGCCGGGAGTGTGAAATTTACACTTGTTTTACAAATGTAATTTCTATGTAATGTTACATTTGTCTTGTTTGTTTGACCCACAGAGTGCACGTCGGGAAAGGAGCTGACACATTCATTTGCAGCAAACGAGACTAGATAGAGCGTGGGGCACATACAGATGTCCACAAATTGAAGTGCTTCTGAACTTCGTGGAATGTGGATTAGAAATAAGGTGGTTTTTGGTTGGCGGAAAATATCACATGGTTGTGCCCTCGTCAAGAGCAGCGTCTGTAATAGACTGTTAATAAGTAGATAATGGCACGTCAAGGCGGTTTTGTATTTTTATTTCTTTCTGTCTGCATATTTGTCTATCTACTTGCCTGCCCGTCTGTCTGTCTGTCTACCTACTGACCCGATTGCCTACCTACCTACCTCAGTCCGTCTACCTATCTGGCTGCCTGCCTACTAACCCACCGCTCTCTCAATCTCTTACTATCTCCCTCTCTGTCCATCAGTGGTCCTTCCGTCTGCTATCTGTCTATGTATAACTGTCATTTTTTTCATTTACATACATGTCTATGTATGAGTATGTATATCCGTCCGTCCATCAATCTGTCCGTCCGTCTGTCTCTCCATTTCTCTCTCTCTCTCTCGCGCGCTCTCTCTCTCTCGCGCGCTCTCTCTCTCTCTCTCTCTCTCTGTGCCTGTCTGATTTTCTGTCTGTTACCACACCCTCCTACCTTTTTTTCACATTTTTCTTTATGAAACCATACCGACGTCAAACAAAGTTACAAACTAAAATGCAACTTTCAATATAAAAGCTGTCATTTACTGCCATTATAGCACCTTGCGGTGTATGGCAGGAGGGTATTGAGCCTGAAAAATTAAGGCCGCCTGGATAATGCAGTTACCGCGAACTGTGCAAGTTAGAGTTTTCTTTTTGGCCCCGACAGAAAAAAAAAACAACAACTCCATACCTTACCGAGGATTCGAACCCGGGTCTCACGAAAGGGGAATCCGGCACATTCAATATAAATAACACTCGGAAAATATATAAAACAAAATATGCAGCAACTGTTTCTCACAGGACCGTGTTACGATATCACTGCGTTCTTTGTCTCAGTTTCGCGAAAACGCTAGAACATGATAGATCTAGAACTGTGTTAATATATGCAAACTCCGCCCACAGCTCAATGCATTGATAAGTTAATTCATAAGTCACTAGACCTACGGCAGCTCCTTGCCCTTTCCCCGTCACTGTCTGACATCACAGTCAACCAATCGTCTTGTCAGCCTACATTCAGTAGCCATCTTTATTGAATTTGTCAGGTGTTTCTAAGGAACAGATAAATTATGTTATTTTCCAGTAGGCTAATTTAAGCACAGCATATTATATTTGTTATTTTTGGATCGTGTTAGTTTATTCACATACGGCTTATCTACGCCGATATAAACACACACACACACACACACACACACACACACACACACACACACACACACACACACACACTTTCAAGTATATTTTTTCCTAATTTCGAAATCACCCTGTTCTGTTGCCACATTTTAAACTACTTCCGGTTAAGATTGTATCTCCGATATTCTGTTGATGGATTGCTGGACAAACATGGGCTCACACAGAGAACAACGTGGCACAGAAACCCATGGAGATGGTACTTCATTACTGGGCTATGAAGAACGTCTCTACGAGTACGCTACGGCTCTCTACGTTCCCTACGGGAGGGAAAGACTGGCCACCTACTCCTCCGTGAACTCAGGCCGACAATATTTGAGAGTCCTAACACTGCCCCGGCCCATTTCCTACCACGTGACTTGTTTTACACTGATCGTGTGTGCAAGGAAGACTACGGAATTCCCCAAACAAAGACATAAAGGCACACCATGTTCCGGCCTCGTACCTCCCAGAATGCTTTTCACACATGCTTGCCCCTCATGCACATTGGTATTTTCGGACTCGACCAAGCCTCGTTCTCATGTCTTGGTTTCAAGTAGCCCAGAACAGCGTGTCGTTGAGAGATTCCTCCAGGGAGGGTCACGTACTAGGAAACATGCACGTTTTGGAAAAAAAAAAGAAAAGAAAAAAAGAGCGCTCACACTTTGGGTGGTTTTTGCTGGTGTTTTGAATGAGGTCGCACGCCATGCTACAGTTTCCAAACATTTGAGAAATCAATAATCTCCAACAAGGCGTTCAGTGAAGCCTGTAACATGCCATAGTTCCACTTGCAAACAATAACTGATCATCGTCGTCTGCCATATTCCATGTCATTGAGAATTCGTTCTGATTCACATTATAATACACGTTCTATAGTGCACATGCTCGTTCATCTCGCTTCGATGCGCGCATGCCCTCTCTCTCTCTCTCTCTCTCTCTCTCTCTCTCTCTCTCTCTCTCTCTCTCTCTCTCTCTCTCTCTCTCTCTCTGCACGCTTAATTAGTCTGGGGTATTGGAAATTATCAATTGCCATAAAATTGCAGGTTGCTCTCTCTCTCTCTCTCTCTCTCTCTCTCTCTCTCTCTCTCTCTCTCTCTCTCTCTGTTAAGATCTATTCAGGGGCCTAGAAAATTACCGCTGTGAAATTACAGCTTGATCTCTCTCTCTCTCTCTCTCTCCCTCTCTCTCTCTCTCATATATATATATATATATATATATATATATATATATATATATATATATATATATATATATATATACTAGCTGACCCAGTCCGGCTTCGCCCAGGCCCTAGAGGGGATCTATCTATCTATCAGTCTGTCTGCTTGTTTGTCTGTCTGTCTGGCTGACCCGGCCCGGCTTCACCCAGACCCTGGTGGGGAGCATCTCATTTAATTCATACAAGTAGTCATATAAGCTCTCCCGTTCCCGACTATCTGTTTGTCTGTCTGTCCCGGCCCGGCTTCACCCAGTCCCTGGTGGGGAGCATCTAATTTAATTCATATACGTAGTCATATAAGCTCTCCCGTTCCCGACTGTCTGTCTGTCTATCTGTCTGTCTGACCCGGTCCGGCTTCACCCAGTCCCTGGTGGGGAGCATCTAATTTAATTCATATAAGTAGTCATATAAGCTCTCCCGTTCCCGACTATCTGTTTGTCTGTCTGTCTGTCTGTCCCGGCCCGGCTTCACCCAGTCCCTGGTGGGGAGCATCTAATTTAATTCATATACGTAGTCATATAAGCTCTCCCGTTCCCGACTGTCTGTCTGTCTATCTGTCTGTCTGTCCCGGCCCAGCTTCACCCAGTCCCTGGTGGGGAGCATCTAATTTAATTCATATAAGTAGTCATATAAGCTCTCCCGTTCCCGACTGTCTGTCTGTCTATCTGTCTGACCGGCGTGGTTTCGCCCAGCTCTTGGCGCACAGTAACTTAAAAGAATGTCCTTCCACACACCATTCAATGAAAACTGTAGAAAAAGATGGGTTACAATGTTATGCATTATGCATTTTTTTTATGCCTGAAAATAACTATAGACAAAGAGTTTAACAATAGTGCAAGTAAGTCCAACAATATGACTATAAAGTATATAGAAATGTTATTAAAAGTTATGCCCCTTGAAATAACTTTTCTAGAGTGAAGTCCCCCTGCTATATAGACATTATATAATGAAAATGGAAAAGTAAATGTTATTAAACAAGTCGAAGATTTTACATTAAGAAATTATTATAGTCGGTTGCAAATGAATGAAAGGAAGACGTGTAGAAAATTTCATCTCAATCGGATGTACCGTTATCGAACGCATCCAATACACACAAACAAACATACACTCTGTTTTATATATATATATAAGGAGGCTGTATTTTATTTTTTGTGCTCACTCGCTCTGAACTAAAGCGTCGTCCATGCATGTACTACTACTTCTAGCACACTGGACTGATTGTTGCGTGTGGACTAGCATCCCCAACTACCCTCGCTATCAGACGAACCCACTCCGACTTCTGAGGTACTTGACATTTACGTCCCCAAGTCCAGATCAAGATAACACAATGAAGAAGCAGAACAGTCGGTGTTGGAAACTTATGAAAGCCGACCGTCAATGCGGAGATGACAACAAATAATGATGATGATGATGTACAAAACGAGGTTGTTCCATTGAAGAGATACACCATATTGAAGTGTTAAAAGTGGGCTGTAAACTAGGACGGGTCAAATATGAGATGCAGAGTCAGCGGCCAGGGCTTGCTAACGAGGTAAACAGTTTCGTGTGTACGATCAAAGTGGGTGGAAGCGAAAAAATGGAACAGGCAGGGTGATCAAAATAGCATCAGCGACTCTACGGCTCTGTGATATTGCCACTCTAGCGGCAAATTGCCTCGGAACTGATGGTGGATTTAAAAAAAAAACATTGAACTTTAGAGGGGCAAGGGGGAAAAGGGAGAGGGTGTGAGACAGAGAGGCAGGCAGACGGGTAGACAGAGGCAGGCAGACAGGCAATCAGACGGACACAGTCGGACAAAGAGGCAGACGGAGAGGCAAGCCGAAAAACAGACAGAGGCAGGGCAGACAGGCCATCAGACGGACAAAGAGGCAGAAGGAGAGGCAGGCCGACAAACAGACAGAGGCAGGCAGACAGGCAATCAGACGGACAAAGAGGCAGACGGAGAGGCAGGCCGACAAACAGACAAAGAGGCAGGCGCATAGACAGACGGGACGGATAAGTAGATAGACACATGTAAGGTGGGAGGATGGGTGGAAAAACATTATGTCAGATAGAGGGATGGATGACGGACAAACAGACGGACTGACAGACGGACGGACGGAAGGGACATAGATAGCTAGACAAGACAGACAGACAGAACAAACGAACTTTATTTTCAAATCGTCACAAACTGGGCAAGCAGGCCCGTCTTACATCCGGCCCTTACAGTCACTCATCTTTCGTTCATCAATAGTGCATGATACATTTACATAGAAAAAAATACATTGTAACATGAACAGACAGACAGACAGACAGACAGACAGATAGATAGATAGATAGATAGATAGATAGATAGATAGATAGATAGATAGATAGATAGATAGATAGATAGATAGATAGATAGATAGATAGATAGCAGGGTGGAGGCACATACAGCCAGACAGAGAAACAGAACAGAACGTGTGGGACAACGTCAATGATGAAGATGCATGTGGAATAGAGCCAGGTCGGCAACCTTGTGTGCACACTTTTCAAACGAGAGAGATGGATCTGTGAGATCTTGTGGCGGTGTGGTGCGGTGCACCTGTGCAAACCACAGGCAATAACTGAGCGAGTTTGTTTGTGAAAGATAAAAAAATACCTTCTCTAGCTCCCATTTTAATTGGAACGTGTTATAATAAAGATGCGTTAAAAAATACTTAACCGCGGTCATGAACAACAATAGGCGGGTCTAATACGAGTTCATAATCAGCCCACATTCTTGACGTCACAATAGGTAATGTAGTAGGCGATTTTATTCAGAATAAAGAATCCGTAATACGACTTAAAAATCAGCTCAAATTATTGACGTCACAATAGATAATACAGTAGGCAATTATATTAAAAATAAGCATGCTACTCATTACTCTTCTTCTTCTTCCTCTTGTTCTTCTTCTTCTCTAGTCCATGCTGATACTGATTTTCCTCCGTGCCATGATGCTAAACTGTCTAGCTAGCATATTCTCTCTTGATCGCCTCCCCTCCAGCCTTCCTGTTGTCACCATGTGCTCCAGCCTTCCTGTTGTCACTATGTACTCCAGCCTTCCTGTTGTCACTATGTACTCCAGCTTTCCCGTTGTCACGATGTACTCCAGCTTTCCTGTTGTCATGATGTACTCCAGGTTTCCTGTTGTCACTATGTACTCCAGCTTTCCCGTTGTCACTATGTACTCCAGCTTTCCTGTTGTCACTATGTACTCCAGCTTTCATGTTTTCACTATGTACTCCAGCTTTCCTGTTGTCACTATGTACTCCAGCTTTCCTGTTGTCACTATGTACTCCAGCTTTCCCTTTCTCATGACATGCCCACATTATGTGGACTGTCTTCTTCGTTAGAATGTCGTATACATAAAGTGCCTTCTCTTGAGCAGAATTGTTGCTTGGTTTATATGTGTTTGTGTGCGCGAGTGAATGAATGAGAGAGAGAGAGAGAGAGAGAGAGAGAGAGAGAGAGAGAGAGAGAGAGAGAGAGGAGAGAGAGAGAGAGAGAGAGAGAGAGAGTTAAAAAAAAGAGAGAGAGTGAGAGAGAGTAAAAGTAGCAACGGTCTGTGGCATACGGAATACACATACGCGCGCGCGCGCACACACACGCACATAAATGCCCACTGAAGAATAAAAGACCTATCTCTCAAGCCACTTCATGCCATACAGCAAAATAATACTACTTTGTGTGATATCTGAAGTATTTGGCTATACTGCCGTGTAAACTGGAATTTTATAGATGAAAACCATGACTAGCATAACAGAGTAGTTGCGACAAATAGATTCCATAGTCAGAAATAAACCTGGTAAATGGCAAATATAGCATAAAAGAAACCAGGGCAAACAGAAATCAGGTTGCAAAGAATCAATGCCAATAGAAAACATTAGGCTAAAAGAAACCATTGCAAATAAACACTAGGCTGAACAGAATTAGTGCAGATGGGAAATATAGCCTGATAAGAATCAGTGCAAATGGGAAATATAACCTGAAAGAAACCGAGGCAAATGAGAAATGCAGACTGAAAGACACCAGCCAGATTTACGGATGGAAAGAATGAATATAGACAGATACATCAGGATAGCAGCACAGGTACACAAAAGTGAAGAAAGACATACACATAAGCACAGACAATTAGCAGGACTAAAGAGATGAACGAGAAATAGAAACGGAATGAGAAACATCTATTTCCCCTGAAAGCAAACGCAAGCATTGAAATTGTTCAGCCTTTTAAGAATTCCTGATGCGGGCTATTAAAACTAAGTGCATTTAAAGCTACGCATTAGGCAAAAATACGCGCAATTTGCTGCGGACGTAAGCATTAAGTGTAGGCTCAGAAATATCAAGTTCCAATGTTTACACGTAGAGATGGAAACTATGAAGTAAAGGTTAAAGAATAAAACAGCAAGCAAAAACAGAGTAGTGATCCTGCTTTAAATACTTTTATGTCTCCGTACAATCTGGGTAAGATAGGCAATGTACTCGCTTCGACAGCCGCAAGCAAATGTAGACATTTTTTTTTTTTTTTTTTTTTTTTTTTTTTTCCGCGTTTCCATCCTGTTTCAGGATATTGCGGTCAACACCAGCATCTTTCAGCTGTATGTTGATTCCTAGGCTAGATTACGCTCATCAGCACGCCACGACTTTCTGAGCGACCGGCTCCATACTCTCATAAGTCACTTTTGCGATTCGAACCACTGCTAATTCTCGTCGCGTCACGTGACGAGAGTATTCGGAGTTAGCGGAGAAAGCTGCTAACCCCTCGGCCACGGAGCCGGTTAAATGTAGACATATTCTTATGAAACTGACACCAGATACTGTCGTAAAAGTTCGTGACTTTGTACTGAAAAGCATGTGTCTGTACTTAAGATCCATCTTAAGTAGAAGAAGAAAAATGTGAGGCAGATGGAGAGAACCGTTATGTAAGGGAATTTAAAATGAGACATAAAAAATTGTGTACACAAACCTGCTTGAATGCCGAGATAGAAGCAGACAAAGGGGAGTAATCGATGCCATGCCAATGGGCGTGCCAGAAGAATTGTAATCACGGATTGAGAAGGAAAAACAAAAATAATGGAAGCTAAGTCAGAAAGCACACATGCCGCGCTGATTAGGGCTGAATGAAAGTTCTGAAGATTGCACAGACGACAACAGACTTTGCTAAGATTCCCAGCATAGAACAGTGGAATACAAGAATAACCTTCTGACGAATTCTGTCAATGACTGAGCAATGTAAGAAATCGACTGTCTGTCAACCAGCACTTATATCATGTACTTTACCCGTGTATTAATTTCAGCTGAGGAGGAGGATGTTGAAAGTTGACAAGAAAGGTAAACAGTTTCTCTCTACCTCACACAAGTTGTAA
This sequence comes from Cepaea nemoralis, assembly GCA_014155875.1. Lineage (NCBI taxonomy): Eukaryota > Metazoa > Mollusca > Gastropoda > Stylommatophora > Helicidae > Cepaea > Cepaea nemoralis. The sequence continues at coordinate 42,965 of JACEFZ010028020.1, forward strand.
ACACTCACTCTTGAATTCCACGGAAGTTTGTAAAGCGCACCAAGATAGGTGGAATTTGTAAATGAGCAGCAAATATGCAGGAAGTGACGAGGTAAATAAAGTGCACACATAGACAAAATGATGTTGGGAACAACCATCTCATCGTGAGCCTGTCGGAATTCTTTTAATCTCCTCGGGAAAATTAAAATCCTGGGCGGCAGACAGACAAAGATGGCAGACAGACAAAGATGGCTGACAGACAAAGATGGCGGAGAACAAATACGTGAAGCTGATGATCAAATTGTGTTTTAAATAGGGACCCAGGAAAAACGAGGTAGCTGGAGAGAGGGGTGCAGAACGAAATCAATCTCTGGGATAAATCAGAGAGAGTTTGAGAGAGGAGGGGAGAAATAATAATAATAAAATGGCAAGAAAAAGACAGGGTAGCGCGTGTGAAGAGATGGCCGACAGAAAAGTGAGCCAAATGTTTGGATTTAAGTGTCAGTTTGACATGGCTATGCAAATCTATGTGCCAGGCTGTAGATGTGGAGGGCTACGGGAATTCAGTAGCAGATTTATAACATCTCCCAATCTCGAGTAAAAGAAAAACGAATATTTTAGCCAAAGAAACGTCAAAACTCGCTATCTGTTTTTGTAAAAAAAAAAAAAAAAGAAAAAAAAAAGAAGTTATTTGCATATCCTTTACAGGACGTGACAGTCAACGGCAGCATTTAAAAACATCTTATTGGCATATTTACGTTCAGTAGTTTATGTAAACAATGATCTAATTTCTCTGACATGTATGTATGGGGATTCACTTTGCTCGGACATGTATGTATTACAAAGCAGAGATTTTATAACATAACAACCTGTCATGCTTGTAACCTTCATCTATGAATCCACTTCGAATACTCTGATAATTGTGTTCCCAGCAATCTTATGACACATTTAGCAGGTCTTCTTCTTCTTCTTCTTCTTCTTCTTCTTCTTCTTCTTCTTCTTATTCTTCTTCTTCTGTCCTTCGCTTGAAATATGTGTATAACTGCAATGTTATCTCTTGTTTGAATTTAACTGTTAGCAGGTTTTTAAACGAATCTTTATTGTCGTCTTCATTTAATTTTTCGTATTCGTCGACTGGCTAATATTTTACACTAAACCAGGTACGAAAAAATATCGCAGATCCTTTTACTTTTACAGGACGTTGAAATCAACTTCAGTCTTTATTGAGCGTTCGTGATTTTCTACCTGGAATCGTACTCTTAACGGATGCAGTGTCATAATTTTAAAAAAAAAAAATGGATGACGGAAAAAAAAGTATGGAAAATGGAAATGCGTGTGTTGTGTCGCGATTATAACTTAGCAGTTGTTAATATGGTTATAGACATGTTGTATTGTATATTAAATTAAAAGGAATTGCAAAGGGAATACTACTGTATATAAGCCCCAGATATAGATACCAAAAGTCGTTTAAGACAATTAATCCTCCCATGGCACTACATTAGTTAAATCCCATCCTCATCAACAAGTGCCACTTCGACAGGTGTAGGCGATCATGCTACTCCACATTGTGCGATCTCCAACATTATGTATAATTCATGAGTTGAGACTTTTCTGAGCCATGACAAAAGGTTGTCAAAATCATCTCTCGTTGTCTCCTGTTATTATTATGCCATACATCCTTCCAGTTGTCACAGTGTGTTCCAGTCTTTCTCTTATTGTCATATAGCAAAACATGGCAATAGGGAAATTGTGATTTCAATCACACGACTGTCACACAGCCTACTTCAATGTTAGGACTGACTCTCTCTCTCTCTCTCTCTCTCTCTCTCTCTCTCTCTCTCTCTCTCTCTCTCTCTCTCTCTCTCTCTCTCTCTCTCTCTCTCTCTCTCTCTCTCCTGTCCACAACACCAGATCCGGATAGTTCAGTGCCTATTCTATTATGACAGACAGGCAAACAGGCAGACACGGCACAGCGTAGTCTCCGTAAAATCTGACTACCTACACATTGAAGAGTGGTCGGTGTCCGGACCAAGAGCTGGCTAATTCTTCAATCCTCAACAGATTTGCTCTAAGTCCTGTCAACACAAGAAGCAGAGCTTGTCATAAATATAAGACTATTGATCTCCTTAACAATAACCCACACGGGGAAATCGATATCCTTGTGGCACCCTTGGTCATTAGGAGAAAGATGACAGAGAGGAAAATGAATAGGAAAATCTGCCAGTCGCTGGCGTTTGTATCTTATAGGTCACTAAATCTCTCTCTCTCTCTCTCTCTCTCTCTCTCTCTCTCTCTCTCTCTCTCTCTCTCTCTCTCTCTCTCTCTCTCTCTCTCTCTCTCTCTCTCTCACACACACACACACACAACAATTTTCCCACAGCAAAAATCTTGTGGGTATCACATTTCTATAGTCCTGAGTGCATGAAGGAATAGGTAACCAGGCTTTTCCTCCTGTAGCAAACGACGAGAGCTGACATTTCTCTCTCTCTCTCTCTCTCTCTCTCTCTCCCCCCCCCCCCTCTTAATCTCTAAAATGTCACGTAGCGGAACCTCGTGTTGGTATGTGAAGAGTTAAGACCATTACATTTCTATAGGCCAGAGGGCACGGGGGAATAGGTGGTAAGTCTTTGTCTCATGTAGCGAACGATGAAAGCTGGCACCAAGTCCTCGTCCGACCGCGCTCAAGCTGTCAATGTAATCTCTCTCTCTCTCTCTCTCTCTCTCTCTCTCTCTCTCTCTCTCTCTCTCTCTCTCTCTGCGAGGTACACTATCACTATCTAAAACCATTTTAGAAGACCAAGTCGTCCTTTCTCTGGCAATGTTGCGTCTAAGACAACAACATGCCAGGAAAGAACTTCTTGTCTAAACAAACAACGTAACGTTAAACCGGCAATTTGGAATATTATTGATAATTTGTCTGCGCACGATGCAATCAACAGGTATCTTAACACTGCATGGTGTACAATTCTACACACATATACACAGAGTGGCTACATAAATGCCTAGAGCTGTATACTGTTTAAAAAGTTCTCGGTTATTTTAACACTCGTAAAGAAAACACTGGTTTTAACGAATGGCTGGTCATTTTAACGCAGGGATTATCTATTCTCTTTGGCCAGACGAAGAGCTCAATTGCATGCTCACGTTCAGTGGGGACATTTGTTGCTAACAAAAACTCGCTATACTTTGCGTCTAACTATAATATGTAAGAAAATACTGTAAATCGTAAATATCGTACATACTGTTGTCATTGTTATAATCACCAGCATCTTCACATCATCATTATCAGAATCATCATCATAGGTATTCCATTTCAGCTTTATCTTTGTGTTCATGCAAGAATGATTTAACTTTACATGTTCATGTTCAATCTAACAAGGCAGTTGTTTAAATGTACAATTTAACATTAGTGTTGTAAGTTTTATTGTTCTGCGTAACAGTTGAGTCGTAAATTTGAATGTCCGTGCCACATTTGAAATGCAAGTTTGAAGGTTTTATGAAAGATTTTAGTTGTATGATCTATGTAAATCTCAGTTGTATGTTTGAACGTTCTGTGTGATAGCACAGTTTAAGTTCCAATGTGAGATGCTTTGGTGTTACATTTCCCCTTTAGCAGTGACTCTCAACCTGTGGGGAATCTCCCCCCCCCCCATGGGGAATTTTAGGTTTTCCAGGAAAGGGGGGGGGGGGGGGGGAATTAAGATTATTTAAATATCGCGTTAATACAAGAACCGATTACTTGATACTGTTTTTCCCTTCATACTTTACAGTTCTGTACGTCTCACCCTTCTAAAATTCATTTTATAAAGTAAGTAGACCCACAAATCACGTTTTATGTGGACGTCTAGACTTGTTTTAGTATATGCCATTAAATTTAGCTACCATTATTACGTATACTGTGTTAAAAGGGGGGGGGGGGGAGGGGAGATTTTTAGGTAGAAAATGCGAAAGGGTGGAATGACGTTCTGAAAATATGGTGAACGGGGCTAAGGGCCAAATTTTTAGGTAGGAAATACGAAAGGGGGGAGGGGAATGACGTTCTGAAAATATGATGAAGGGCGTCACGGGCCAAAAAAGGTTGAGAACCACTGCTTTAAAGTAGACTAGACAGGCCGAGAGAAGGATCATGCTGCGTGGGCAACACATGGTCTCTAAATTCAGCTAAGACTTTGTGATATATATATATAACTCCATCTTACAAACTATTGTCTATCAAGATGGCATAGTGCCAGTCAAGTTTCGATGTTCTGTGTAACAGCCGAGCTATAAACCTGAATGGTCTCTGTCACCATAGATATAAGTCTGAATGGTTTATGTCTCAGCAGAGTTGTAATTATGAATGTTTTATGTGACAACAAAGTCCAGTATATTAACAGTTTGCCATCATACGGTTCTGAAGTTGACGCAACCTCGTAAATTACACAATGCATATCGCAAACATCTGTAGCACAATACTGATCAGATCATCCCTCGTGCACGTTTGGCCACGAACATAGAAACCTAGCACCTTCTCCTTATAACCCACAATAGCATAGACACGAGATCTGATGCGGACATACATTGATTTTCTGGAAATTTTCTCATAAAGAAACAAGTTGAGGAAGGGAATTGAACACTCCATCTTATATGTCGTGGTTTAGAATGTATGAAGGCATGAACACTTAACACCCCAGAGACAGTTTCTGTTATGGGACTATTTTAACCGTGTTGTTAACAGGCAGATGGACACATATACTATTACATCCAAACTACGCACTAAAACTGCCCAGTAACTCAAAACAGTCAATAAATGTCAGGGTTGGTTGCAATGTCCTGTAACTTTAAAAACCATTATGTAATTGTTTTCATAACCACTACCCCGTTCAATCTTTTCGTTCTAAACCCCGTTCTAACCATGATAATTAGGGCCCATCCCTCCCTCATATTTATAATCCTGTGACAGAATCAGACACATGTCGGAAGGCCTCTTAGTCTCATTATGTGCCTTTCTGTCCATTGTAGGACCGACTGCCAGCGTTACTGGTCAGTTTGGATAACCGCCTCTGCTTGTGCCCCTGACCAGATCAAATGCAGATAAATATACACTTCAATTTTATTCAAAAAAATCCAAGACATTTTAAAATGGACTGCTGTCCATAGGGAGATAATGAACCGTTATTTACACCCATCCACATGTGTAAATACGCAATCACACACATGTATGTACATAGCATAAAGCAATAACAAACATGAACAACTAACCCTAAGAATAATACATGAAAAATAACTACCGTATAGATATTTGCAAATATCAATGCTTTACACAACTCCACACGCGCCATAGTTGTATCGCTAGCTAGTTACATAGCAATGCTTAAGCAATCACAAATATTTGTCTCCCTTTTCCATCAAATTTGTTGTGTGTGCTTGCCCTTGATGCCCTAAATACATGAGTGGGAATTACTGGCAACTTGTAAATTCGTTGCGCCTTGCCAAGAAGCCCTCTTACTAGCAAATACAACATACGGGTATGCGAGGAACTAAAGGGAAACAGTTCACTTCGGTGTGCCCTTGATGTTCCAGAAATTTCTACTCGCCGAGTGGCCGAGGCTGAGCGAGTTTAGGTAAACAGTGGGTGTCGTGAGACAAATGTTGTCCTCACGCCTGAAAGCCAAGTGGGTTTAAGGTTTGCTGGGATTTCTTACGTCGTGATGATGGTAAGAGCCGTGAATCAATATGAGAGAGATGGAGGGAGAGAGTTAGGGAGAGGGAGAGAGAGAGAGAGGAAGAGAGAGAGAGGGGAGAGAGAGAGAGAGAGAGAGAGAGAGAGAGAGAGAGAGAGAGAGAGAGAGAGAGAGATATGAGAGACGAATGGCTAGGTGGGTGGATAGATGAACGATCGAACTTTATTTTTAAAGGGGTTAAGAATTGGACACGTAGGTATGCCCTTGATGTTCCAGAGATTTGGAATATTATTGATAATTTGTCTGTGTACAATGCAATCAACAGCTGTTAGCATTGCATGGATTGAAATTCTACACACGAATGTCTACAGCTGTATACTGTTTGACATTCTGATGAGTAGGTGGATAGGGAGACGGACGGACGGGGAGGAAGAGAGAGAGAGAGTTGACGGTTTGAAACATAACCCCATGCGTTACTCAACAAACATCTTCCAGTCCATACACGACTCTTGTGGTCATCTCTCCAGCAAGGCCAAGGAGCAGTTAACGCACTTTCACAATCCTGCATACCAGGCACGCAATCATCTGCAGACTATTTGGAAGCAGATTACCTTATGTTAATTTTCACAATACAGTGCAAACCGCTTATGGCGATTTCGGATGTGCCGAATTTCTGTTATGAAGAACAATATTATATTGTACTTTGTACATGCATTACTATATGCTTGAACTTCTATAAGAGAAATCCCAGATAAGAAGAGCTATTTCTTGGGTGCCAGGTATCTTCGCCTTGTCAGGTCTGCGCTGTATTAACGTCTTTTTAAACTCTTAACAACAGAAAGGGGAGGGGGGGGGGGGGCCTTGCAAAGAGAAGAAAAGACCACAAACGAACAACTCTTTCAGTTTCTATGGTTATTAATAAGTATATGATAAAAGATAAGTAAGTGTTTGTATGAAAAATAATCGTCTGAAGTGTAATTTCTGTAACCATAAATTACTAAAATACTGAAAGTCTTAACCTATGTGAACACTGCTGTATTACCAGCTGCTAGCAGCAGACTTCTCCAAGAGGCATAACAAGAAGGATGTGTTTGAGATTGTAATCACAGACACGGAGGGCCCCCGAACCGCTCTTCAACGTCGGTATTCCGCCTCTGAACAAACACTGGAACCGCTGAAGATGCACCAACGGACGGTATCGCCGTCAGTACTCGGCTATTGAAATTGGTAGCGCTAGAAGTCTGGGCAAACAGATTAATTTCACAGACAAACTGATGGAGACTGTTGAAAGTAGTGATTGTTCCTGTGGGTGATATCGAGTACATAATTATCTTAGCCCGGGCGTCTAATTCTGTGACAGGGATGCTGTTTGTTCATCAGTGACATTTCTGACTGTTCATATATGCTGACATTCTTTAGCCTTCACATTGCTAGTGTGGTGAGAAAATATTCCGGTTGATAAACAGAACGTACGAGAACGTTCATATTTACAGATTTCTGTCGTGCAACGACTTGTCGGCAGCCATAGCACGACTATATTTTCTTTTACCTCGAAAAATAACTTGTCACTTCGTTCTGAACTTTTGGCACTACGGCTTTTTAACATGGTCTAATTGTAATCATTTCCGCTTTGTTTAATTAATTCCTGGTTTGTTTAATTATTCACAGAGGTAAATCAATTCCAGTGTCTTAAATAAACATTGCTGATAACCCTTCCCGGCTCGCAGAATGTGGATTTAATCCCACTTAACTGGGGATTTCAGGAGCCCGTTAATTCTGAATAGAAACATGTTAAGAAGAAAGTGGCATTTCATGTGTTCATTAGATGGTTTTAACTTCTCGTGTAAACTCACCTCTTTGATCTCCAGTTGTGTTTTTGCAGTTTAGCCATATTTAATTTTTACGAACTAGTATTGCAGATACCATGTGAAAACACACTTTTATATCCCCAGATAACTGGCCGAGTTTTTCTGTTTATATCATCAGCACCATCTTATTTATCATCACCCGACTTCGGAGAAGAAAAGAACCGCCGAAACAAACACAAGTCTAGGCATCATGTGGTCTTCGCATCAAGTCTTCTTTTTTTTTTTTTTTGCCTTTTATCTTCTAAGGGAACAAAGGCCCTTTAGCAACTCGCGCCAAGACCATCTCTAGTAGTTCCGCCTTTGTAGTTCCTTTCATGATTTTTCCATATTTTACATACCCGTCTGTCTAATTGCTTTATTTTGTTTGCTCTGTGTGTTTAAACCTTCACATGCACTGTTATAAGTGACTGAAAGAGGTTATTTTGTTTATCCTTCTTCCTCCCCCTCCTCTTCTTTTTCTTCTTCTTCTTCCTCCTCCACATCTTCCTCCTCCTCTTCTTCTTCCTCATCCCTCCAGGTGCTACTTTCGGAGAAGATAATGGAGATCACACCACCCCCAATACTTCCTGTCTCCCCAGAATTGCTTATATTATTTTTCGCCCAGCTGTTAAGCTTTCAACACCAACGTTCCAACCGTTTCTCTCAACCAAACAGCCGAAATATTCGTTGCAAATTCGCCCTTCTTAAAAATGCCATCAAGCATATTTATAATGCAGTAAACAAGGGGTTAATAACAGACTTATTTCCACGCTATGGAGCTTCTGTTGGTATACGGTGCTAGAAATGTGTCTTTAGCACTTGCTGGGTGGCATGATCAATAACATAGAGGTGGCCTTTACTTCCCAGTACTATTCCTGTAACCATTTAAAGCTGGGTGGATCTGAGAGCTCGTGTTCATTTTAAAATAATTGCAGCCTCGGTGATTATTCGAATACAAGACCTCCGGCAGTACATACATACTACACACTGAGCCACCGCGGCCTCTTTGGGATATGGCATTAGAGCCGTATTCTCCATGACCGAATTTCACACTTGGGCTAATACTAATAGGATTGGCACCACACCGACAGTCTTTGCTCTACCAGAGTTTGGTACCAATGTTACGAGGCTGCTGGGTCGACTCCAGAGCCGTGCCGATTGAAAAATAGACCCAGCCACAACTGGGTGTGGAATCCAGGATCAATGTGCTGACAGGCGGGTGGTCTAACCACTAAACCACCATTCACACACAATAAGCCTCGTTGAAGACTCACGTGACATCATCATCGAGCGAGCTAGGCTGCACTGTTTCGTCACGCCCGTGGCTCAGGGCAACCGACTTCGACAAGCATTGTTTTGCGTTTACTTTACCTAACCTTTAACTGTCCCCAGTCTACCCTACAAGGCAGCAGGTTTGTGAATCGCTTCATCTGGTCCCTACACATTGACCTTTCCGACATGGGAGACCCTACCAGTAGCTGTGCTACCGTTATCTTAGCTATTGGGGGTCATTGGCAAGCTACCTCCACGACATCAAGGTGGACTCACAGGGCCTGGACTTCACATGTTCTTTATTACAACACGACATCTGGAACGCTAACGTGCATATAATCCTGCACTGGGCTGCAATATGCTTCTGAGCCACGATGCATATGTCTCATCTGTGCACAAAGGAAAACCCCAAACATTTAACCATGCATTAACACAGACACTAGATATTCTTTATTTTTTCCCATTGAACCCATCGGTCAGCCACTTTTGCCCAGCGCTGTCCCTCTCGGCAAACAACAGTTTAAACATGATGGACACATCCGACGGGATATTAAGCACCCACTCAACCGTTAGTCTTTGTCTAACTTCAGCTGAAAATCCCCGACACCCAGCCAAAACAGCTGCCTTCTCCAGTGCCGGACAAAACGGATCGGCTTGCCTGCCCAGTGCGACCAGATACTAATTTCTCTCGTGTCCACGTTTGCTGGGCAAATGAGGTCAACTTCAGGGTCATCAATCAATTATTCATGCAGAAGAAATAGTCGGGAGCCAGGCGTAGGGTTGAAAGAAAATAGTAGAGGCGATGGATACAAGTGACAGCGGGGTTGTCTGGTACGCAGCAAAGTTACACATATGCATAAAATCGAAGAAGGAGTAGGGTGGAAAAGAAATCCTGAAGGATACATACATAGCAACGGAGATATAGAAAAGCAAGAACTATAGAAATCAAGAAAGACGTGAGAGAGAGAGAGAGAGAGAGAGAGAGAGAGAGAGAGAGAGAGAGAGGAGAGAGAGAGAGAGAGAGAGAAGAGAGAGAGAGAGAGAGGAGAGACGAGAGAGAGAGAGAGAGAATGAGAGAAGAAATGAAAGAAAGAATTGTGTTGAAGCAGGTATGAGTATAGACGTACTAAACTTGCACACAAAAACACAGATAAGCAGGTATGTATTAAACTCGACATGCACATATAAACAAATAAACGACAAGTTAATAAGCAAACAGAAAGATGTGTTCTGACAGTCATATACATAGTTTATTGTGGGAATCTGTTCTAATTTGTTTGGAGTTTCCATGGCGGCGATTAACAGCATATAATGTTAGCAATGTGAAAAGTTGTCAGTGTTAAGCAACACTACAGACTGAGAAAGACTGAGCTAATGAGAGGGCCAGTTTCGTGTGTCCAGTCCCTGGACAGTGGCCGAAACAACAGCGTGACCTTCTGTCACATCGTTCTCCTGCTGCTGTGAGTGCCAGCGAGCGTCCCAACTTTAATCGAATGGAATCAACAAAGTTTTCATGAAGATATGGGTTTCCTTAGTCCAATTTGTATCAAATGGAGTCAACAGAAACAAGGCCTCCGTGAAGATATGGGCTTTCTTTGTCCAATTTGTATCAAGTGAAGTCACAGGAAACAAGGCTCCCGTGAAGAATTGGGTTTTTATTTCCAAACTTTAATCACGTGGAGTCAACGGACACAAGGCTTCCATGAGTATATGAGTTTTTTTTGGGTCCAGTTTGTATCAACTTGAGTCAACGTACACAAGGCTTTCATGAAGATGTGGGTTTTCTTTGTCCAATTTGTACCAAGTGGAGTCAACGGACACAATGTTTCTATGATATATGGGTGTTCAATGTCTAATTATAATCAAATGGAGCTAATGGACAAGCATTCCAGGAAGATATATTGTTTATGTCCTTTTCATGGCATCACAATCAATCCCGACATTTTGTTGACTATTTATAATTTACTAAACAATGTTACGTTTCGCAGTTTGCCAGTGTTTTATGAACGGCCGACGCTCACACGCAAGGTGGTGTGCTTCCAAATCGCCTGCAAATATACTCGGTAGTCCGAGCATTGTGAAATGCGTTCTCTAGCTCTAAGTCATAGAGCCATTGGCTCTTTTCCCCATTATGCGGAGGAAAATAATGAATGACAGTGCTTACCTGTAATAAACTCTACCCGTTAATGCCTACTTCCTTCTGGTAATTCTATTAGAGCCCATCACGAGTAGTGAACTAATTTCCCATGCTACTTCACTGGTCCACAGGGTTTTCCCAGCAATTGGTCTGTCTATTATAAACTAATATGCAAACTTAATTTAGCAGAAGTGTCATGCAGTACAGCAGGCGCGGGGAAATTCCACAAATTTACAGAAATCAGCATGTGTGTAACAGCTTTACCAGAGCAGACGCTCTTCCAGGAACGTCTGGAATATCAACACCCCCCCCCCCCCCCCCTCCCCCTCTCCCAAAAAAAAACCCCCTGACAGTTCAATAGTTATCTGAAAATTAATATGTAAAACTTAATCGATTAAACAAATCAATATACCTGAGTACATACCTTTCCTAGCAACCCACCTGCATATCTAATATCTGTGTTTCTCTCTACTTGTCTATCTTTCTGTCTGAGATTTAAAAAGCTCCACGGATTAATTGGAGAAGTGACCCCAGGCAATTAAATGCTAAAGGCGGACGCGCTATCGCTTACCTCTTTCCAAAAACATAAAAATGTTACGAACCACCAGAAAAACGGAAGATGAATAATTATAAAAGCAGGGAGAATATAGAAATGTACAATTATAGAAACGTTTTAGTATATATATATATATATATATATATATATATATATATATATATATAGATAGATAGATATATATATGAAAGAAAAAACAACAGAAGAGCATGTCACAGGCAGCGATCCTCTTGTCAGGCAGGTCCTGACCCTAAGGCATCTTTTCATTTCCACGGGAATATGAACATAAAAATGTACATTAGCAAGAAAAAAAAAATGCCATCCCCATGGCGGGCCCAGTCCGTTTTGCTCACACTTGCCATATTCTGGCAGACATGCTGGAATCCACGAGCTTTAGATTAACACGTCGGCTGGCGGTCGGGGGGAAAGCTAGCAATCCTGTTATGACAGCGATCGACCGTCCCTCGAATGACTCCTGGATCCGGACGCGTTATAACGTATGACGACCGTCTACTTCGTCTTATTCGCCACGCCATATAGGGTCAGTATAGGAAATGCGTCCACAGGTACTCACAGAAGTGGACAAACGATTAAAATATTGAAGGACACACTTTACAAATATATGTCCTTTGCCGGACGTTGGGATAAACCCTAGGTTGATTTTCTAAGCAATTTATGGTCAAGTAGTTTGTCATTACGTTCAGAACGAAAAGTCAACGTTCAAGTCCAAATGACCGTGTATGGGAATGAACCACATACCTCGCAGCACCGCACTGGAAGGTTAAGGGCTAGAGCGCTCTTAGCCTTTCGCCCACGTCGACCGCTAGAGGACACACTAGACAATATACAAACTGAAAGCGAAAGTTATTGCTGCTGGATTCGAGCCTGCAGTCTCCGAAAGACAAGAACGCCTCGCTGAAGGAACAAGTGTACTTCGATGAACGGCCAACTAGACACAGCTAACAGGATGTCTTCATTACCCAGGTCTATAAACCACCTCAACCAACAACTATAGAATATGGACAGAATTCTTATCCAGACATTGAAACAGCACCATATGTCTCAGAAATGTACACTAACCAAGCATAAGTCAATACTGTATGAAAGGCAGAAGAAGAACAAAACCATCATAGATCACATAACAAAACGCGCTGAGTCGTGTAAAGATGATGCAGTCACAATGAAAAACAACTATACTGAACAATTTCGACAGTTTTCCTTGCTTCGGTCTTCAGGCTCTGGCGAGAAACAAGCAACATACTATGGAGGAAAAGAAACTTCGAATACAACAAATCCCAGCCAATCATACATTTCTAATTTATATTTCAATTTGCATTCAAATTGGACGACTGTGTGGGTTATGTTGTGTTCTGGAGTTTATTGTTTTCACATCTTTCACATTTCATGCTACATACATCAGGGCTTGAAGATGAGAACAGGACAATTCTGTTTCGTTGTTACTGCATTTGTCAGCATGGTATATTCAATATGTAACAAAACAGTCATAGAGTTTTTGTAAGCAAATCATATAACTAATTTCCATAAGCAACCGAATTTGCTCTCTCTTTATAAGTAGAAGCAAATGACCCTTTTATACACTTTGACGCAAATTAAGTATATGGTGCCAATCCAATATTTTAAGAAATTAATCGGTGAAAGAGAAGGCTATGTATGTAGTGAATATCACGACTGATGCCTTTACTTCCAATAACAATTTCTAGTACCTATTTTAGACTATTTCTCATGGGAGCCCTGGTCAATTTACCAGAACTACTTCCCGAAACGGGATTCGAATACACGGCCACCGGGTGGACAGACAAGCGTGTTACCCACTGCGCTACCTCTCTCTGTATACCACTCTTCTCGAGCCCCTGGTCTCACATTGATTGACACAGATGTGTTGTATAAAACAACCGTCCACTCTCGCCACAAACCCGCCGATGTTCTAAAACAGTAGGTACCCTGCAACCGTCCATTTCCACCAACCAACGCCGCCATTAGCAATGGCAATTGCGCTAATGGACCACATCGGCGATGTGGATGTTTTTTTCTTAAAAGTGACGCTTGCATTTGATGCAGAACGGGATTCAGCCAGCCATAACCCGTGGGATGTACCTGAGGCATTCTTTATTCTTTCAAGCATGCTTTTTTCGGGTCAGTGGATTCATCTAATAATCAATCAACGTTGACTTTATATCATCAACATCTTTATAATGATTGCTATCATTTGGTTGTCGTTTTTACCCCTACGTTTTCTTTCTTAATGAACATAATACCGATCGAGCGGAAGACTAGCCTGGAGATAAGTTGTTCTTGTATCACTGTTGTGTGTGTAGAGGTTCTTGTATCACCGTTCTGTGTGTGGAGGTTCTTGTATCACTATTCTGTGTGTGGAGGTTCTTGTATCACAGTTCTGTGTGTGGGGGTTCTTGTATTACTGTTCTGTGTGTGGAGGTTCTTGTATCACAGTTCTGTGTGTGGAGGTTCTTGTATCTCAGTTCTGTGTGTGGGGGTTCTTGTATTACTGTTCTGTGTGTGGAGGTTCTTGTATCACAGTTCTGTGTGTGGGGGTTCTTGTATTACTGTTCTGTGTGTGGAGGTTCTTGTATCACAGTTCTGTGTGTGGGGGTTCTTGTATTACTGTTCTGTGTGTGGAGGTTCTTGTATCACAGTTCTGTGTGTGGAGGTTCTTGTATCACAGTTCTGTGTGTGGAGGTTCTTGTATCACAGTTCTGTGTGTGGGGGTTCTTGTATTACTGTTCTGTGTGTGGAGGTTCTTGTATCACAGTTCTGTGTGTGGAGGTTCTTGTATCACAGTTCTGTGTGTGGAGGTTCTTGTATCACAGTTCTGTGTGTGGGGGTTCTTGTATTACTGTTCTGTGTGTGGAGGTTCTTGTATCACAGTTCTGTGTGTGGAGGTTCTTGTATCACAGTTCTGTGTGTGGAGGTTCTTGTATCACAGTTCTGTGTGTGGGGGTTCTTGTATTACTGTTCTGTGTGTGGAGGTTCTTGTATCACAGTTCTGTGTGTGGGGGTTCTTGTATTACTGTTCTGTGTGTGGAGGTTCTTGTATCACAGTTCTGTGTGTGGAGGTTCTTGTATCACAGTTCTGTGTGTGGGGGTTCTTGTATTACTGTTCTGTGTGTGGAGGTTCTTGTATCACAGTTCTGTGTGTGGGGGTTCTTGTATTACTGTTCTGTGTGTGGAGGTTCTTGTATCACAGTTCTGTGTGTGGAGGTTCTTGTATCACAGTTCTGTGTGTGGAGGTTCTTGTATCACTGTTCTGTGTGTGGGGGTTCTTGTATCACTGTTCTGTGTGTAGGGGTTCTTGTATCACAGTTCTGTGTGTGGAGGTTCTTGTATCACAGTTCTGTGTGTGGGGGTTCTTGTATCACTGTTCTGTGTGTGGGGGTTCTTGTATCACTGTTCTGTGTGTGGGGGTTCTTGTATTACTGTTCTGTGTGTGGAGGTTCTTGTATCACAGTTCTGTGTGTGGGGGTTCTTGTATCACTGTTCTGTGTGTGGGGGTTCTTGTATCACTGTTCTGTGTGTGGAGGTTCTTGTATCACAGTTCTGTGTGTGGAGGTTCTTGTATCACAGTTCTGTGTGTGGAGGTTCTTGTATCACTGTTCTGTGTGTAGAGGTTATCTCTTATATTGCTAACGGGATCCTCCTATACCTGTTCTGTGTATCGGGGTTCTCCTATAACTGTTCGATGTGACGAGGTTCTCTTATCATTGTTCTAAGTGACGGGGTTCTCCTACAACTATTCTAAGTGGGGGGGGGGGGAAGGGGGGGTCGCCTTTCATTCCATGTATATGTTCTAGAAAAGTAGAATTTTTTTTTACTCGCATATCCTTTTACAGGACATCGCTGTCAACAGCAGCATCTTTCAGCGGTCTGTTGATTTCTTGGCAAGATTACCCTCAGTAGTTTGCCATTGCTTTCTGAGCGGCTGGCTCAGTTATCCCGCAAGTCACCAGCGGGGGACGAACCGCTCCCAGTTCTCGCCCGCTACGAGACTCTGCGTGATAAACGGGATTACGGAGAAAGTGGTGTAACCCCTCGGCCAGAGAGACCGGCAGAAAAGTAGAAACATTATTCTATTCTAACTTTCATGGGCCAGCGTGGACTCCAAGGTCACACCGGTCGGAAAAAAATGTTGAGAGTATGTCTTCGTAACAAACACACCAAACACTGTGCCACCTGCCTCTCCCTGACATTTGAAAATATCAAGAGATGACAACACATCATATCTACACCAAGGAGCAAACAACAACCCCTCTCGGGGATCAGCTCAGATATTGAACTTCTTTGCCTCAAGCGCCCATCTCCTTAAACAAACACCACGCTAAAGACAACGAAATAGGGAAGATTCCCCATGCTTAATTGATTCCTTCTCTACTTTTGGCTCATCTTTAGTCACAGACGCCGGAAAAGGTCAGAACAACAGAGACATTGGTAATTTCAGTAATGGACGTCGCTCGGTCTTGAAAAAGCTGACTTTAGTGACTACAACCCGGGGCATTTATAGTCACAAACTGACCATTATCCATTGATGATGGTCGCCCACCCATTCATTACAATCAAGCGACTCAAGGCACAGCGGTCGACATTGTCCAGTCACCGATATCAAGGAACAACAGAAGCCGGCAAGATGACAGTTATTTGAAGATAAACGAGAAAGCACAGCCGACCAGTGTTGTTCATTAAAGGAAGAGCATTTTGACCATACTTGGCCAGATCCATAAGATGAGGTCAAGAACCCTGAAATCGTCACAGCGTTGAAATCTGAGTGCTGTGAGCTGCCAGTACATTCTAAGTAGGCCACTGTCGTTTCTTTTTCTTGAAGTCTGTTTGATCTAGTATCCTAAGCAAGGTAAGTAAATGACTATTTTAATTGCTCTAACGCGCATCGGTAAGATGGTGCTAAACCCCTGTTTGTGTAGATCAATCGGCAAATGATGAGGTCTGTATCAGACATTCTTGGTTCACATTTTAGGCTGGGTGGACCTGGGAGTCAAGATATTTTTTTAAATGGGAATCATAGATGTCAGCGTAACCATCGTAACCATCCTGTGTGTTAATGCCGAGGTCAGGGGTTTAAGCCCATCACCGGACAGTTTGACTAAAATGTTGACTTCTCGTCCTTGGCTTGGGGACGTAAATTACAAGGACCTGAAGTCGAAGTGGGTACCCAGATGGAAAGAGACACTGGTACTAGGGAAAGCTAATTCACACGTAAAATTTAGTCCATTTGAGAATATGTTAGCCACCTCAGGTTGTACGTTGTCTGTAATGAGTCAACACTGAATACGTTCTCCTTTTCCTTTTAACTCCAAACATGTTCACCGGATTAGTGACACCAACATTAGCAAACAGTAAATCGATACATTTACATAGAGACTAGCCAGCAACTAAGAGATGTTGCACCGGGAATCGATGCGCATGTTTTTGTCTGCTGCGCATCAATGGAGCGGCGGCACACAGAAGCAGCATCAATGGAGCGGAGGAACGGAGATGCAAACATTCTAGCATCTGTTGCACACCTCGACATCCCGCTCAATGATCCTCAACACGGACACGGAAGAAGGTGAAGTGAGCAGGTAGCTCCTGACACATCGGTATAGTCAGGTTAAGGTAATCCTACATCAGTTTCTGTCGTTGGAATGTGTCAAGAGCTGGGCGTGTACATACTGAGGTCACTTCATATAATGTGGGGTGACTAATTCTCTTCCAAGGTACGGAAATCTGTCAAACTCCTATAAATAAGTTGCTGTGTAACAAAAAAAAGCAAAAAACGTGGGACGGGGGGGAGGGGGGGGGGAAAGAGAGACCGAGTGTGCCTTGAACCTGAAGAATGCAGGTCCGCATGGCCGAATGGGTAAGAACGCGTGTTCTTAAACTGATGCCGAGGTAAGTGGTTCAGCCTCTACACCGGACAGCTGGACTAACATGTTGACCTGTCGTCCTTGACTTGGGGACGTAAATTACAAGTACCTCTGAAGTCGGACTGGGTTCGCCTGATGGCGAGGGACACTGTTAATTGGGAAAGCTAATCCACACGCAAAATTCAGTCCATCACTACTCAGTCACCTGGCTAGTAGTGCCAGGTTAGGGCGAATTGTGCAGGTGAATTTTTTTCTTTTTTCCTTCGACAGGAAACAAATTCCATCACCTCACTGAGGATTCGAATCCGGGTCTTCCGTTCTAGCCACTCAGCCAGACACTCCTCCCTTCCCTTCTAATTACTACAAAATTTGGAAAATTGTCTAGTGAACATTTTGATGAAGATGCTACCACTCAAGAACTGTACAGATCGAAAAACAAATAATCCAGTTTATGCTGATGATTGAATCCAGGCTAGCAGGCCAGCGAACTAAGCTCTGCGCCATCATGTTTCGGTGTATTGTGGGTGACTTATAACCCTAATGCGTGTGACTGCAGCGGAGATCGCGGCTCTGCATTGTCATGTTTACTGGATGATTTGGTGCCATCACTCAGTTACAGACAACCACGCAACAGAAATAAGTAGTGTACAGAACAGAAGTAAGTAGTGTACATAACATACCTAATGTAATGCACATAACAGAATTAAAGTAATGCACATAACAGAAGTAAGCAATGCACATAACAGAAGTAAGTAATGCACATAACATACGTAATGAAATGCACATAACAGAAGTAAGTAATCCACATAACATACGTAATGTAATGCACATAACAGAAGTAAGTAATGCACATACCATAAGTAATGTAATGCACATAACAGAAGTACTGTAATGTAATGCACATAACAGAAGTAAGTAATGCACATAACAGAAGTAATGCAATGCACATAACAGAAGTGATGTAATGCACATAACAGAAGTAAGTAATGTACAGCAGTAGTGTGCTTTCCTTACCTGCAAGATGCGCCACCAAGATAAAAACAAGCTTAAGCCGTTTATTTCAAAATGTGTAAACAGACAAAAGAATGAGTAGAATGCATGTTATCAAATTACCCATTTATATGGAACACAATCTTCCTTTGTGGAATTTAGCGGCAAGACGCCAAACGCGAGGTCACATGTCACGGAAGGAGTTCAAGCAGAAATAATCATGGCGTGATTTTAGTTGAATATGCACGAGTAGTGATATATTATACATAAAATACACACGAGAAATTATCATAAGAATACAGGTTCATAAAATTTGAGAATTCTGTTGTATATTTCATAACATCAAACACACTATTAACAAAATTACACTAGAACAGTATAAAATTACAATAATAAAAACACATGCAAATATAAAACAAAGGTTGAACAGGATAGGGCTTGTCGATAGTTAGAATTCTGCACATATTCTCGGTAGTGTAAGAATGCATGCGTTGTTAACTTGTTAGACCATATTAAATGAACTGATGTATTATTTTATTTGTATTTGAAATTAGCATTTTGTATTTTATAATTTGTTTAGTTTAGTAGGTTTGGCGGTATCACCATTACATGGTTGTGCGCATATATTGTCAGTTGCCTGGATGGCTGGATAGATAGACAGACAGGGGGACAAGAGAGAAATTGTTGGTAGCTGTTGAGCGTACAGCCAGAAAGTGAGGTAAGGGACTTCCCACGCCTTGAAGTGTTTAGAATATATGGTTCTAAACCCACATTGTTATAGAGCAGTGGTTCTCAGCCTTTTGGGGCCCGTGTACCCCTTCACCATATTTTCAGAACGTCCCCCCCCCCCCCTTCGTATCTCCACCGTATAAATTCCCCACCGCCCCTACACAGCATATGTAAACATGGAAGCTAAATTTAATAACACACACTAGAACAAGTGTAGACGTCTACATAAAACGTGATTTGCGGGTCTACATACGTTATAAAACGAATTTCAGAAGGGCGAGAAGTACAGAACCTTAAAGTATGGAGGGAAAAACAATATTAAGTAATCGGTTCTTTTATTAACGCGATCTTGAAATAATCTTCATCCCCCCCCCCCCTGGAAACCCTAAAATCCCCCCCCCCGGAAACATTAAAATACCCCCGCCCCCCTGGGGGAAGGGGGTGGAAATTCCCCACCGGTTGAGAATCACTGTTATAGAGTAATCGGTACTCTGGGGGTAATGTAGTTTATATCTCACCCGCCGTCTTCACTTCTCGGGACATTTGTCGACACCTAAGATCACCCGAGCTCACCTTGAAATCTAAGTAATTTTAATTTAATCCCTGCCACGATGGGGATTCTTACTATAATCACAAATCCGGCAGATAAGCGCTCCAGCCAGTGCTATCGTACTCCAAACCAAGGTACGCTGACACCGGTGTACAACCAGGTACGCTGATACCGGTGTACAACCAGGTACGCTGATACCGGTGTATAACCAGGTACGCTGATACCGGTGTACAACCAGGTACGTTGATACCGATGTACAACCAGGTAAGCTGACACCGGTGTACAACCAGGTACGCTGATACCGGTGTACAACCAGGTACGCTGATACCGGTGTATAACCAGGTACGCTGATACCGGTGTACAACCAGGTACGTTGATACCGATGTACAACCAGGTAAGCTGACACCGGTGTACAACCAGGTACGCTGATACCGGTGTACAACCAGGTACGCTGATACCGGTGTACAACCAGGTACGCTGATACCGGTGTACAACCAGGTACGCTGATACCGGTGTACAACCAGGTACGCTGATACCGGTGTACAACCAGGTACGTTGGTAGAAACTACAAAACACACCTTTTCCACAACAGCATGCACCGCCCCTCCAACAATTAACGAAAAACAGAAACAAAACTCAGTGAATCGTGACGGGGTGCTTGATCCCAGACAATCATTTATTGAGCAGGCGCGGAGATTGCAATACATTCAGACCAAGCCAACCGGAAGAAGGATAAACACTGCTTATTCTAATGGGACTGCTAAAACAGGGGGCATATTCCCTTTGACGTGTAATCGATCGGAAACGATGTATTATTTCCAGCTTGGTTCCCACCGTTGACAGACAAGTGTTGTTAGATCTACGCAAATTGTGCATGACTGAGAGCAGGGGGGAAGAGGCAACCTGACTGACGACACGGCAACACGAAATGCTCAGCTTCGCCAAAAAGGCAGGTTCTGATGGGTGGGTGTAGGGGAAGGGAGAGTCAGAGAGGATTACGCCTGGTGAGGATACAAATAAGATCTCTACCAACCTCACTATGCCGTGTGAATAGAGGCATGTCTTAACTGGAGGATAGAAAGGCTGGGTCATCGTGGGTCATTATGTCCACAAAATAGATGCTTAAGTCTGATTATAGAAACGATTACCACAGGAGGTGGAGGAGGGGGGGGGGGAAGAAGAAGAGCAAAAAAGATAAAGAACGGTTGCAGCAGCAGCAGCAGAAGAAGAAGAAGAAGAAGAAGAAGAAGAAGAAGAAGAAGAAGAAGAAGAAGAAGAAGAAGAAGAAGAAGAAGAAGAAGAAGAAGAAGTAGTCTGCATTAATCCAACAAGTCTAAGTATGTGAGGAACACTTACTTCTTCAGCCTTGCTTCTGTATATAGTGAGTGGGTTGCACTCTTTCCTCTACCCTTCTCCCAGACAACCATGTAGCGCGGCCACCCCGCCCGCCGTCTCCGTCTGTGCCCGATGACAACTACCACCCAATCAATAGATCATCTCCCAGGCTGGTGTTCCACCGCTCTATTGCAACCTAAGGCTACTAGACGGCGTTCTTTAGTGGTTGACGTTGCCTTCGGGCGGGTCACATGATGCAGTGTATACACCTACATAAATACCCTATTTACAGAAGCAGTAACTTCACTGGAGTACTGTCATTGACTCTATCACAATGCGTGAAGCCATATTTACCTCACCACGTCATTCAATAAAAGGGATAGCCCACAGACACAAACGAAGTATTAATTGTCTTTTTTATCTCCACATTAATACATATATGCTTGCTATATTTGGATTACCTTTTATTTCAAAACGGCAACCATTTGGTCTGTATATTCCATCTGTTGCTAAGATATCTATATATAGTTGTTGTTTCAACACGTGATGTATGAGTCGATATCCTTATATATCGTGTTGAAATGTCTGACAACAATTCGCACGGGTATTTCCTAATCGGTGTTATTTGTTTCGTATTATTTTCTTGTCTTTCTCCTAGTTGTATTTTCTTGTCTTTCTCCTAGTTGTGTTTTCTTGTCTTTCTCCTAGTTGTATTTTCTTGTCTTTCTCCTAGTTGTATTTTCTCACTAGGAAGGTCATATGACGAGAAGAAAGGCATGGGAGCACATCGTGACGACAAGAAAGATCGAGGGGAAGGGAGGCAGAGGCCGAACAAGAGAAAAGATGCTGGATGGACTTAGGCGGTGGCATGGAGGAATATCATGAGCAGAGTTGATCCAGAATACCAAAAACTGAGATATGTGGAAAGGCATGAACGCCTACGCCAGCTGGCATGGCATTTAATGATGAGTTAGTTAACAGTGCAGAACCGCAGTTGCTAGCACTCTTACCCGCCCGCTCAGAGGTAATTTAATCGAATCCCCACCAATGCGCAATTTTACCAAAAAGATTGTCTACGTACCCAGTTTGGGTCTACCTAACAAAGTTACCAATAAATGTTCTGGGAGTAAAGGCTGCCGGCTTGATACTGACAATCGAGTGCCGATTGGTCTATGATTACCGGGCTAGCACCATATACCAAACACGCTTGATGGTGTAGGTTGGGGCCCTACACTTCTTACTTAAGGTAACACAGGGAACAGGGACAGCCCGACGGTGCGTGTACTAATTTACCATACACTGGCCGCTCATGTGCTACTACTTAGCTCTCTTGTACCTCTTCATAGTCTGCTAAGAACTGATATGCATTTATTCACTCCAAAAACCATTCACAAACCGAAAATCTTCTTCTTCTTCTTCTTCTTCTTCTTCTTCTTCTTCTTCTTCTTCTTCTTCTTCTTCTTCTTCCTCCTCCTCCTTCCGCACATTCAGGTGCCAGCTTGAATATATTTGAAGAAAACAACAATCAACTTGAGCTTGATGACATCTCAATCGAGTTTGTCCTAAAATGGAGCGGGTGTAGGCCAAAGTACTGTCCAGCATATATTGTAGACTCCAGCAAATATACAGCTGCCATTTTATCATATCCACAGTCACATTCATCATATCTCCTATCTTTGATTTCTTAAACAAGTGGCGTTTCGGTCTGCTATGTCTTGTGCGGAGTCTGAAGATTGCTAACAGCTCGCTTTGGTCGAGTTAGTTTTATGTGTC
This sequence comes from Cepaea nemoralis, assembly GCA_014155875.1. Lineage (NCBI taxonomy): Eukaryota > Metazoa > Mollusca > Gastropoda > Stylommatophora > Helicidae > Cepaea > Cepaea nemoralis. Next base: position 65,687 of record JACEFZ010028020.1, read on the forward strand.
ACCTTTCTATTGGGGGGGGGGGGGGGGGGGGTGTTGTTGTACAGAACACACTTTGGTTGGTATATTTTATGTATGACCTTTCTATTGGGGGTTTGTTGTACAGAACACACTTTGGTCGGTATAGCTTTATGTATCACCTTTCTATAGGGGGTTTGTCGTACAGAACACACTTGTAAAGTACGCCCAATCCCAGCCTGGCCGCACGTGCTGTGCTGAATCATGACCTAGATACATTCTAACATGCGTCTATGGATATGTGAATTTCCAGTACAGGTCGCGCACACCCGGCTAATTTCTGCGCTTGGCGAGAGGTAGGAGAGCTCTGCAACACAGCCCCCTGCAGATAATACCTTGGAACGGTAGAAGGATAGTAAAACATAGCAGTTCATGTCATTCATTCATTCATTCAGTAGCATGTATTTTACAGAACCTCGCTCCCACAACAACCTTCCGGAAAACTTCTCGGTCATAAGCAAGATGCCCCGCATCCGATACACCTATATGGAAATTATCTGCCACAGTCATAAGCAAGATGCCCGGCATCCGATACACCAATATGGAAATTATCTGCCACAGTCATAAGCAAGATGCCCGGCATCCGATACACCCATATGGAAATTATCTGGCAAAGTCATAAGCAAGATGCCCGGCATCCGATACACCCATATGGAAATTATCTGCCACATCCAGCATTCATGGTATCTTTGGCGTTACTCTCTTCTTTGGCATGTAACAAAGATAAGAACGATACCTATGTGCTTTCCACTACACATAGATCTCTAAGACGCTCACAACACCAGCATTCCTAAAGAAAATATAAGTAAACGAACAAGGGCAGTACCCTGAAGCTATTGTAAGTTCTTCATTGTAGCAATTCTCCCTCCGACAAACCAGACATGGCTATACCCTCACTGACGCACGGCCACCACATCCATTATTTACACACCTCTTCAGATACTTGAAGCCTGTCTAATTCCTTAACAAACCAGGCCACTCAATTTTAGTTCAAGGTTATTCGGATAGAAGTGCAGATGTGGCTGTCCATCTAAATATTTCAAGATGTAATAGTTTCCATGTTCTCTTCATTTATAACGTGTTTAGATGCAACTAATGCAGCAGCCGCGTACCAGAAATAACACAAAAAGCCTTTTCAATGATTAAAATATAGTTTCTTATATTCACATTTGCCAGCGCATGTGGGCTTTTGATGTAAATACATTTGCTTTTAACAAACAATTACCCAGCTCGAGTGTTCCTTGTTAAAATTGTTTCTTTTCTCAATTTATGTGCAAGCCTTGTGAATTTTGGTATAACATAAGAAATAAAAGAAAAAACTGCAGCTATTGATCGGAATTCGTAGAGGTAGAGAGAAGAAGTAAAGATTAGAGGATACACAAGACAATATAACCATTAAAAGCCATAGTGAGCACACTAAAGTTCAAACTTTCGCCTCCAAACGACCAGAGCGGCTCGCCGAAAGAGCAAGCGAATTTCGACACACAGCAAACTAAAGCAAATTGTTGCATGTGTTTTAGTTTTTTTTGGTGCGACGTTGCTTGCTATCAACTTCAGGTTGTTTTGATCAACTTCAGGTTGTTTTGATAGGCAATTTTACACATAGTAGTTTGCCAATGCATTATGAACGAGAACTCAACGTTTAAGTTCAACAAACTAGTGCGTGGTATGAGCCCACTACTCCGCCGCCAGCGCAAAGAAGTTGAAGGGCTAACGCGATAAACCCATCGGCAATGCTGGCCTCTGTATGGCAAACTAGCAACACCTTAATGAGATGACCCTTCATTAGCCATGGTAGCAATTCTATCCATTTGATATAGTTGTGGGGGTAGGCTTAGCTCATGAAGACACCGTTTTATAGAAGAAGAAGAAGAAGAAGAAGAAGAAGAAGAAGAAGAAGAAGAAGAAGAAGAAGAAGAAGAAGAAGAAGAAGAAGAAGAAGAAGAAGAAGAAGAAGAAGAATATGCTAGGATTTCTTGCAAGATTGCCATGTATGTCGGGAAAGGAAATTCTCGCACGCGTCAGCTAAACACTGTGTAACGGACATTTCAGCGAACTGTTCACAACAGACACACAACAGTCCCACAGACTTGGCTTCTGCAGCTGACCCCTAGATACCTTCCCAGAGTGGGCAAAGATCTACAAATACATCTGTTGGGTCAAGCCAACAGCCATCGGAGTGCAAGCAACCAATCTGTTACTCTTCAAATGTCTGGAAGGACAGTTAAGTCAACGACCAGATCCGCTGCCGTCGTTAGCTTGGCAAATACCCCTCCATTTCTCACCAAGGCTAAATGGGAAGATAATCGTCCTATTGGTGTTTGGAAGGAAAAGGGGGATAATGCTACTTTGAATATGTGTGCTGAGGATATATGGTGTGTTTGGGCAGGCAGGCTTCCATGTTTAGCAGTTCAAACCAAAGACAGACGAGGCAAGTAATTAGATCATGCACTGATCCCGAGGGAAGTCAAGGCCTATAGAAACACGGGAGGCTTATAATACAACACACAGATATTTGTATATTCTTACAGCAGGGATTGGAAGCCCCTTGTCTGACAAGGGCCATTAGGATATTTATTACATCATTCGCGTTCCATACAAAAGCATACGTATCTATTCCGTTATGTACTCTGACGTGTCCATCTTGTTCGTCACGTAATGGATGTTCTTTGCTTGTCCCTCAACATGTATGATATCATTATGATTAACTTAATATATAATAAGCTGATGTGATTGTAAAAAAAAAAAGCGTCTACATTTACTCAGTTTTTGAGTCCCGCCTGCGGATGGCTTGATAGGGCCAGACGAAAAATTTTCACTGCCAAAATATGGCCCGCGGGCCAAAAGTCTCACTTCCAGCTTTACAGAATGTTGCAATCAACCCAAACATTTATTGACTGTTTGTGATTTACAAGGCAATGTTATATTCAGTAGTTTGCCTCTACTTTACAAACGGCCCACGCTTATACCATTGTGAACATCAACGCAAAGCGATCTGCTTCCAGATAGCCTGTGGTGACATCGAACCCGGTATGTTGGCATTGTAAAACTACATGCATTGTTCTTAATTCACAGAAGCCGATGATAATTATCAATTAAAATGCCTTTCTATATATCAGTAACATCCAACGCTATAGTGTTCATTTTATGAATGCTAGAACATGTATGTCAGTAAAGCGTTGGGCATCCTTTAATAATTAACGATTACATCTTTCAGTTATACGGTTTTTATAATCACTAACTATTAACTGCCATCCACAAACAATAATTCTGTTCCAAAATTAGAAAGAAAGAAAAAACTCAAATTTAAGAATATTCATGAGAGAGAGAGAGAGAGAGAGAGAGAGAGAGAGAGAGAGAGAGAGAGAGAGAGAGAGAGAGAGAGAGACGAGAGAGAGAGACGGACAGAGAGAGAGACGGACAGAGAGAGACAGACAGACAGACAGACAGAGAGAGAGAGAGAGAGAAAGACAGAGAGAGAGAGAGAGAGAGAGAGAGAGAGAAGAGAGAGAGAGAGAGAGAGAGAGAGAGAGAGTTAAAGCCTTATGTGATTAACCAAAACAGAGACGAACTAGATAACATCTATTACACTTCCGGGCCCTCCTTTCTCCCTTAAAAAACCGTGTCGTCTTTCTTCTTTGATTAACACAAGAACTCAGCTCTTAATTGAAGATGCCAGCAGTCGCGGGAATTAACCCTACATAGCCCAAACGTAAGAATCTCAATATGCCGGCTAATTCGCAAAAACGGTTCAGGTTTCAGAAATGTCAATATATGAAATGGATATTTCAGCGGACCCGCCGATTAGTGGAACATCAAACGGGGGGTTAAATAAAGATGCTTCTCTTGGTAACAGAAATACTGACGGTCTTGGGGATGTTGGCGGAAAATTAAAGGGTTCCTGGTTCTTGGATTAACTTAATTATAGTAGTCTGGTTTGGTTATCGAATGCGGAAGACAAGTTCTGGCTGGCGAAAAGGTCATGAGTTTGTCGGTAGCAGTTGGAGAGCGCAAGAACGTCTGGCATCAAACGAGCAAGATTACGTTACTTGACTTAAACAGGGTAATACTTTCAGACAGTTACTGGAGTCGTTATGTGAAACAAAGTCACAACATATAATTTGTGATAACTTCAAATCTCACGTGTCCATGTACTTTTACATAATGTCTCTATTCCTATCCTTGACAGGTATAAGCTACAACAATAAAACCAACTTGCAATATATAATGAAGTAACACAATGGATTCTATCTACTGAAATACACAAACAAAACTACACTGTCATATGTTTCACTGTCACCACGGTAGTTTCACAGAGATGATCTTGTCTATTTGTTGAAATAATTGTGGTTTACCAGCGTGTGCTGCAGAAGCCTCGGCATATCTAATTTAACTATCTAATTAACTGTTGGTTAAAAGTAGTACGCACTTGACTGTGTTAACAACATTCCCATCTGAATACATTTGGATACACTTGGAGTTTTCTAATAAAAACACTAATCCAAACTTGCAGGTAGTAGGCACACCTTTAATTGTTATTTGCCAAAAATACGAAGGCCCTGAAGTTATTCAAAGATTTACTAACAACATTCATAACTCTAAAGTAAACCCCGAACTCGCCAACAGCCGGCATGCCTCTACAGCAATCCCCAAACCCTCCAACAGCAGGCATGCTTTTAAAGTAATCCCCACACCCCCAAACAGCAGGGATGCCTCTAGAGTTTGTCTTAAACTTGCTAACAATAGCCACGCCCATGAAGTTACGCCCAAAAGTGTCTCGAGATCTTCGTAGCGAAGTGGTACAAAGCTCCTAGTGTCATAGATTGCTTTCCAGGTTCCACCAATCACTTCACTAGTGTAATTTTATCTTGTAGACCCCCGGGGGTCGTCGCTGGAGCTACGGAGATCGTGCTCGCTGTAATGCTTTCTGCAGGCCGCTCTGTGGAGGCATATCAATCCACATGGGACAAAACTCGGTGCAAGGAAGTCGAATCTCTTGCCTTTAAGATTCCCCATATGACGCACAATTGTTAGCAGCCGAAATCTAGTATTACAACCCGACATGATTTTGTGACAATATGATTTTTGTTTGACAATATGATTGTATGACAATATGATTGTGTGACATTTTTTTGCACTCGCTCACTTTGAACTCAAGCGTAGTCCATACTTCTAGTAGTGATGGGCTGAATTTTGCGTGTGGGTTAATTGTTCCTATTAACAGTGTCCGTCGCCATCATGCGAACCCACTCCGACTTCAGATGTACTTGTAATTTACGTCCTCAAGTCAAGGACGATAGGTCAACATTTTAGTCCAATTGTCCGGTGTAGGGGTTCAACTCCTTACCTCGGCATCAACACCGAATGTTAAAGAACACGCGTTCTTATCCATTCGGTCATGCTGACCTACGTGTGGCAATGTGATTGTGTGATAGCATAATTTTGTGACAACGTGATGTGACAACATGATGTTTCAGCACGCGTTGCATGACTTATGCAGGCATACTTTTCTGACGCCCAAAAACACAGTAGCCAGATTTCATACACAACAGTAAAATAAACAAAACAGCTCGGGAACAAAAACGCAGATATCAATAATGAAACAGCAAATTTTGTTTTAATTCGTGGACGTAAAAACATGCTTATCGATTTGCTTGAAATCATAACGGAGATGAAATGAATTTGAGAAGAGGCAATGGAAGTTAATGTGTATGGTTTGCTGAAACCACGTGATCAATGGAGGGTACAGGGTTGTAATCTCACACATGCGCCATTATTACACTTTCTAAGACATGTCCGTGTACATGTGTATTGTTGTAAAGTGAAATATCTTTACATGTGTAGTGTTGTAAAGTGAAACAACTAGATTGTGTACTCTTGTAAAATGTTACAAGTTAACATGTGTGTTGTAAAGCGAAACAACTGTCTTGTAAGTGAAACTGCTTTATTTGTGATTTGTTGCACAGTGAAACTTTACACGTATATCCATGCAAGATTAAAGTGAACCCTAACCGAGGCCGAAATGGAAATATCCTTTTCTGCTCTAGTTATGAACAGCAGCAGCAACAACAACAGTGGCAGCAACAACAACAACAGGCCTCTAAAACGTAGTCATAAACCATTATTCAGCGCGACACTGTTGTGAGTTGGAGGCCGCAAGTTCAAATCTCTATGTGCCTATAGATTTTACTGTGTATAGTACAGTGTCCACTTCTTCTATAAGTGCCCATCAACGCCTGTAGATTTATTCCCCACGCTATGTCATCATTCATTTCCTCCCAGCTACTGACCCGACACCCCGAGTGAAGCCGTTTTGGGAATTCACACCCAGAAACATGTGATTCGGTGCGCATGGCTGTTTCCACAGATTTTCACATACATGTCCGACACTCAGCTGTTTATCTCATTTCGTCTGGATTCTGAGTTCAATTTTGCAAATATCCCTGCCACAAATCACAGATGTCCCCTCCAATTTAGTGCAGTGCACGGAAAGAACTCAACAATTGTGTTATCTCTGTGTTCAGATTGAGAAATCCAATTTGATAATATCGCTTGGCTTGCACATTTTGAATATGCTTGTGCAGGGGCATATGGATTATCCACATGCTAGTGTTGTCCTTCCAAATTTGTTATTTTTCCATACTGTTATTGTTTGTATTCACTCGTTTTCCTCTTCTAGCCTGGGATTAGTAATAAGTAAAAGCACAACGTCCCCTTGACACGTTTTGAGACGAATTCTGCATTCAGTGCTACGCCCATATTTTTATAGACCAATCGACACTCGAGGGGTGATATGGTCAGCGTCATTCGGGTCGCTTTTAATTCCCAAGACATTTCCTAGTACCCATTTTGACTTGAGGGGTCAGGTCAATTAAACAAGTATTCTTTTCTACAGGGTGTGTAAAGTATCACTATACTGTGTATAGAGACCAAATAATGAGCCAATAATTTCGGTGGTTTCCCCTAACAGTCTAATTCTTTTTCTGTTATTAACATTAAATCTCAAATTTCCTCCCATAGATCACCTAAGGAGAATTTCAGCACAGTGCACGAACTCTGTAGCAGCTCCGATGATCAAGACGTGTGTTTTCCAGAATCACGCGAGATATATTCTTCCGTTGGAAGGAGGAGGAAGAGGGGAGGAGCAGGAAGAGGAAGAGGAGGAAGGAGAAGCAGGAAAAGAAGAAGAAGAAGAAGAAGAAGAAGAAGAAGAAGAAGAAGAAGAAGAAGAAGAAGAAGAAGAAGAAGAAGAAGAAGAAGAAGTAGTTTAATAAAAGTCTAGTTTTAGTATGCGTATGTGAGGTATATGTAAGGTGTATGTAAGGTGTGTGTGTGTGTGTGTGTGTGTGTGTGTGTGTGTGTGTGTGTGTTGTGTCTGCGTGCGCCTGTATGCTCCGGCTCATTCAATCAACAAATGTAACTCCCTTTGTAGTTTGTGTTCAAATCATTGCAGCTTATTCATGCCATTGTGCCCGAAACGGCTACGGTGCTCTCCTATGCACGCTCAGCATTGACAAATACATCTTCAGAAGTGAGGCTGCTGACAGAACACAGAAAGAAAACATAGATGTATAACTGAGGCCTGAACTCAACACAATGGAGGCTATAAAACGCCTATCCCATAAAGATATGCCAGAAAGCCACAAAGAACTCAAGTACACCGAGTAGCGGTGCCGTCGATGTGGGGATGTTATGGTGATGGATGACTTCAAATTTCATATTCATAAAAGCCAACACAATGTGGAGACTAAGTGAAGCTGGGTACATCAAAGACGCCGAAATTCTGTCTAGATTTTATATTTTGAGAAACTTGGGTTAAGAGGTCTTTTCTATTTTCTATATTTGTCGCAGATTTTATTTTTGATGGACTTTTCTTGGTTGTGATGTGAGCTTAGTGAGGAGATTTTGTTTTTGTTGAATGGTTAGTCAAACTGGAGGATTGAATTGAAAGAGAAAATAAATGTATCAGGCAATAACAGTAAAATTGATGGATGGAAGCAGAAAGATTACAACAGACATACAATGATTAAAGAAATATGGATACATGAAAACGAGAGGTTGGGGGGGGGGGGGGGGGGAGAGATAAGGGGAGAGAATACAAGTAAATACCAGTGAAACAAAGCAACAGGAAGAATGCACAATAAATAAAGAAATAAAAGGACAACAAGAAATAGAAGGGCAGAAATAAATAAAAGGAAAGAAAGAAAGACAGAATAACGAGGGGCAGAGACACAGTCACAGAATAAAGAAGGAAAGAAAGAAAGAAAGAAAGAAAGAAAGAAAGAAAGAAAGAAAGAAAGAAAGAAAGAAAGAAAGAAAGAAAGAAAGAAAGAAAGAAATAGCAAGTCACACATACGTGTAACTTTACCCAGACATGCCATAAGACAAGGAACAAATACACTAACAAATAAGACAGTGGCATTTTGTGGATTTGCTGCCATCATTCTCTCTCTCTCTCTCCTCTTCCCCCCCCCCCCCCCCCCAACCCTTTTTTTAAATTTCTGACTAAACATTCGTAGGCAGTGAAGTCGCGCATCTTGTTGGTAGCTTTAACCTCCATACAACTAGTCTGGTACAAACTGAATGAGGCTTGGGCGATCCTGGGACTTTTGCAGTCAGGACATATTTGTTGGTTATGTAATGAGAACAGAGATACTGGAAAGATAAGTGGGAATAAGAAGCAGTGGTAGAAATGATACCGGATGGGCTTAGACGGTGGCATGGAAGAACATCAGTAGCGGAGTTGAACACCAAGGACCAAAAGCTGTGGAGAGATATAAACACATACGCCTGTTGGTAGTGTGTATATATAGCGAGCGCAACTGCGGATTGAATACACCACATGATGATGTGTGAGCCGGACATTGTGCACCCCTCAACCACCAGCTTCTCATTTTCACAGCTTAGAAATCAAATACAAAGTGTAGAGGACAGCCTTCGGCTTAAACTAATGCCCCTCTCTGTTTGCAAGGCGGCAAATCTCTTGGTTCAGCCATACATTGGGAAGCTACTTGTCCTAAGCACAGATAGGAAATTAGACAAATAACGTGCCCTATCTGTCTGTGCTGCGGCTGAGAAGACACTGGGTCACTCCTGGATACTGTTGACAAACGCATGATTGAACAAGCTTATTTTGGGACCACATTAGGTAAACAGAGCAGCAGGTTCCATTCCTAAGCCTTATGGCTTGTAGGTACGAAAGAACGCACAAACGAACAAACATTATTTTCAAAGGGTTAAGAATGGGGCACGCAGTCCCGTTTGACATTCTGACTTCTCTATTTCCTCTGATACATTATTTCATTCAATATCACCTATGAAGCTAATCTTAGACAACAAAAGAACAATATGCATTAAAACGCATGGAAAATAATCAATAATACATGACTCTCTAAACACTTTGCACTGTGCTAGCCACATATTGTTTTGTTTATAGAGCGATTCTCACTCGATCGTTGAGGTGGTCAATACCAGGCCTGTCGCTTTTATTTTCCATAACATTTCATGGTCCTCATTTTTAGGCTGGGTGGACCTGGCCAGGACAAATTAAAATAAAATGCTGGGGTATATGGGGATTCGAACAAGTGATTACAGTGACGGTATGCAAACGTGCTAGCCGCTGCACTACCGCTACTTTAACCTACTGAAAAAGTTTAGATGTTAATATTTGGGACATGTGGAGAGCTGAACATTGTTGCTGGAGAAAAGGACTAGTAACACAGTCAGATGATTTAACGCCAACCCTAGGACTATGATGATGATGATGATAATGATGATGATGTTATGACAGATGAATGGAGGGATTGATGGATGGATGGATACATATAATCATACTGATTATTATTTATTATTATGTTTAAAATGATAATTATCATATTAGCCCATTAAGCGCTGTTTTGACTTCTTATTGCCTGGAAAAGGCTACTGAAAGTAGAACATTGTTTACAATTATAAGAAAGAGACAAACAGCAGTTTTTGGACATGTAATTCTTCTTCTTCTTCTTTCGTTCGCTTGAAATATGTCTATAACTGCAGTGCTGTCTCTTGTATGAATTGAACTGTCTTTTTCAGTTCACACAGCGGTCCATAGAGTTTATCTTCTACTGTCGTCTCTCTAGGCCAGAAGGTTTGCCTAGATATGTTATATTTTGGGCAGTCTTGGAGTATGTGCTCTGCTGTCTGCGACACCAATCCACATGTACACATGGCTGTTTCACCAATCTTGAATTTTGTATACATGTGGTTGCGTAATCTATTGTGCCCTGTTGGACATGTAATGAGAAAAGATGTATTGGAAAACGTTGCACCGACTAAAAAGATCAGTCAGAAAAGAGCGGAGAGAGATACATTATACTAGACTGAGACGATTGAGATTCGGCATTGAGACGGTGGCATGGAGGATTATTAACAGGATTATGGTTGAGTTGAGCTGAGTTAAGAACCGACATCACTGCACTCAGGACATTCCTATACGTGCTCCGTCCCCTCGTTCAACATCCAGCAAAGAGTTCTACTATTAATCGTTCAAAGCGCTATCTGATTAAAAGTTCTCCTGGTCTTCCCTCTCAGTTGTGAGATTCTTCCAGAACCCCTGCCGGTCCCCCGCAATCTCATTCTTTCCACATATGGGTTCTCAGTCTGTTCCTCCGCCTTCTCCACCTGGTCCCACAAGCGCAAGACCACCTCCCCCTTGTCCATAGGCAAACTACCACCAAATGGTGCATTCCCTGCTAGCCTATCAGCCTAGTCCATTCCCCTGTACCCCCGCATGGCCAGGGCAAATTATCCATACAATTCTCACAATCTGTGACCTCTGGAGCGACGAGAGCCATTCCACACGAAACATTCCTTTCTCCACCTTACTAAGCAAACTCTTTGAATCCGTAATGAATACAACGTGTGTTGCAGTGGTTTGTCTCCTACCTCCATTCTCATGCTGGAAGTCGTAGTCTCATATGCCAGATAAACGCAAATATTTAAAAAACAAAACAAAAAACATAATACACCCAAAGTCTTAACCCCCATACGATATTCCTAGCCCATAATGTATACAGGATTGTTGATCCAGAACCCCAAGGACAGAGATTGTGGAGAGACTGAACGCCTAGGTCACTTGATGATGATAGGCCTAGGTCCCTATGCTCAGTATGTAACGATGACAAGGACATTTGGTCTTTTTAACTTTATCTTCCCTGAATTATAATGATTACCTTTGAAGTTATTTCACTCAAAGCCAGTGAAACGTCAAACAGTATGTTGTAATAAAACATAATACTTAGGTCAGCATGGCCGAATGAATAAAACGCGTGTTCTTAAACATCCTGGTGTGCTGATACCGAGGTAAGGGGTTCAACCTAGACACCGGACAGTTAGACAAAAATGTTGACCTACCGTCCTTGACTTAGGGACGTAAATTGCAAGTACCTCTGAAGTCGGAGTGGGTTCGCTTGATAGCGAGGGGCACCGTTAATAGGAAAAACTAATTCACACGCAAAATTCAGTCCAGCACTACTAGAAGTAGTGTGTATGGACTATACTTTAGTTCAAAGCGAGCGAGCGCAAATATTAAAAACAAAACAAAACATAGTACACCCAAAGTCTTCAACCCCATACGATATTCCTAGCCCATTATGTGTACAGCGACTACCTGACAGAAGCCGCGAATCCACTGTTAGTAACCTTACACAAGGCAACATAACACAACATCACTTCATTTCAATAAATCAGGACACAGAAACGTCTCTGAATCCCAGGAACAAGAACCAACAGAGAAAGTTAAACAAGAAACCCAGAATGTGTCCTCTCAGAATCAACATTATCCACGATTCTAAGCTGTTACAGCCAGGGGGAGGATGTTTAATTATTCCAACACCATCAACTGCCAGACTGGAGAGCAGCACTACAGAGGAGGAGAATACAACTGAGCATTAAGAGTAAATCTAACGGCCGGAACTTTACAACGCTTCTCTGCTGGCGGCGTTCAACAATTGTAGGACATCGTTAATCAATAAACAATTATACAACAGCAGACCACACAACTACATGGCTTGGCTTTGCCACGAAACACCGGACTTCTCTAGAAGTCACGCTAAATAGTGGACTTCTCCAGATGTCACGCTACACACGGGACTTCTCCAGATGTCACACTACACACGGGACGGGACTTCTCCAGATGTCACACTACACACCGGACTTCTCGAGATGTCACACTACACACCGGACTTCTCCAGATGTCACTACATACGGGACTTCTTCAAATGTTACTCTATACACTGGACTTCTCTAAATGTTACACTAAACAATGCACTTCTTCAGATGCAACACTAAACAATGAACTTCTTGAAATGTCACAATACAACTGGACTTCTCCAAATGTCACACTGAACTACTCCAAATATCACACTAAATACTGAACTTCTCCAAATGTCTCGGAGAAAGGACATTTCCGACATTTGTTGCAATTGTACAACTACCTAGAGTCTCTTATATATATATATATATATATATATATATATATATATATATATATATATATATATATATATATATATATATATATATATATATATATATATAAGGGGGGGGGGGGGCTGTTATCGGTTGCAAGTAAGAGATTCGACTTTCCAGTGTGTGGTTAGCCTTAAATATCCGTGCAATGTACTAATATTCTCTTGGCATGATCTATGGAATAGAGCTGGAGCATTTATAGAATTATCGTTGTGCGATAAACGCAGTCCTTTACACACAAAACCGAACCAAAGTAACTGAATTCATCCATCATGTGCTATGCTGATAAGCGTGTGCGGTCATGTTTCGCCATCTCACACGATCACCAGAGTCGTAGATCAGTTCGGTGTTGTTGTCTCGACTATGCCACTTGGCCAAGTTATCCAGATATTTACTTCTCGGTCTTCCCCTCGTTCTTTTCTCCTCAATCTTGCCAGTTGTCACTAACCTCTCTAATTTATTTCTTCTGAATTAAGAAGCCTGTACCGAACTTCCAGTCTCGTTAATTTTCCTATCTCTAAATAAAATCAAGAGTAAACCTGGATATTTTATACTATATGACGAATTGATGTATTGATTTCCATACATTAGTAAGATCAATATTCTCTAAATTTAGAATCATCATCCTGTGCCATGCCGATAACATGGGCAGTCGTGGTTCGCCATCTTGGATCAGGTCTGTGTTCTTGTCCCGATATTCTATATTTGCCACGTCATTCAGGTATTTATCTGCCTTCTCCCTTTTCCGTCGATTTTGCCAGTTGTCACTAAGTGTTCTTGTTTAATCCTCCTCGAAACATGTCCAAACGATCTTGACTGTCGAAATCTAATTTCTCTAATTAAAACACGGTTTAATGTGTTTCTTGTTGGACTTGCTCATTGGGTTTTTTGTCCGTCCATGGTATTGTGTGCATTTTCTCAGAAACCAAATTTCCCTTGCCATTAGCTGTCTCTCATCGTGTCTGTTTATTATCCCTATATGTTTACTTTTTTTTCTTATTATCCGTGTTTATTAAATGTAGGCAGTGCAGATAACTGATGATCAATAATGCCATGTGTATCATGAAATGATGAAACATTAGAAAAATATAACACTGGATATAAAGTGACCGTTAATAAGAGAAAATATAACCAGATAAACATGGCGACATCAAAGATCAGGTGCATTTTAAATAAGCAATCGCTCAATATTCCGCTGAATTGCCTGAATCTGATTCCTCAGCTGTGAACCTTCCTTCTGGATAACTGAGCATGCAATCACAGGCCGAGATACTCCACAAGCTCTACCCAAAGCTTGTTTGGATCTCACAAAAATGTATGGGACATTCTTATCCTCGCACAGCAAGGGCAAATGCAGAAGAATTTCAATTGGCTCGGCATCGGCTGTTAATACAATAAACTCAGCCTGACCACGGTTAAGAGTCTTTGTAGCTTCATTGGCCCCTTTCTTCAGCTGCATATAATTTGATGCCTGCTGTACCAGCTCCAGAATTTGTTCTGTCAGAGTCTGATCTGCCAAAGGGTAGGCTTTGCTATTTATTTCCTCAGCCATCGTTATGAAGTTTTGCTTTACTTTGAAATGTTTCAACGTGATTTTATTTTTCTACCTCTCTGCGAAAACTCTTCGCTTCACCGAGGAGACTGGAAAGCTTGTGATGATCTACTCAAGCCACACTATAAGCCTAAATTTTTACTGTTCCTGTTTCGCAACCAAATTTAGACTACACGTTACATAACACATTTAAAAACGTCTAGTGATCAAAGAGGGGCACACAACTCTCAAATGGAGAAACAAAAAAATTATTGCGAATCAAATTAGAATCGGAAAATGGCTCTCCCTAAAACAATAAATCCATACCGACAAAGAAAGCAGTAAAAATGAAATGAAAAACACAATGTATGCGGATATTAAAGGGGTTGATGTTGTGGGACCGAGCTGGGTAAAATTGACATGGCATTGTGATAGAAATCAGCATTATCTCCCTTGCATGATTAAATGACGTGTACTCACATGACCTCAATCTCCGGGCAGACGGTGTTTATTTTCCGTTTTACGGAGATTCCGGCGACCAACCGGAATGTTAAATCATCATCAGATCCGTTACGCACTTAACTGCAGCTGGACGAGCAAGAAGTCAAGGCACTAGCTTTATTAGTACACGGCGCCGTTTGGTAGAGTAGAATTTGTGCGCAAGGAGGTTACTAGGTGACGTTCGGTGTAGTTATGTCCCCGCATTGTGTCTTTAAGTTGATTAAGTGTAATGTAAATGTAATGTCTTTAGTAAATTTAAACACAAAAGCCTCAAAGACTAGTTCGCACAGTTTAATGGCAGGTGTATTTCGCTGAACACTGCAGAGTTACATATTATATACAGTGAATAGATGAATCATATTTTGGCTCAAATACATAATATACAAAGTCATGGATTCTGTTCGAATGTGGAGAATGTGCTATCCCTCGGTAATCGCAGACTGACAGCAAGTCTTTCTGTCTGCATAACACAGGTTGTAGATAACTAATGGTTGAAGCTTCGGCATATTTTCGAATGACACTGTCCGTCTGTTCGGTCTATTGGAAAAAGACCCGCCTATTCGGTTAAAAAGAGAGAAAATGTTTATGTTTTAGTGCGCTTTTTCAGACTCTCTTGCGTGTGTACCTGAAAAATGACAAGGTTGCCAATGAAATACCAACATCCTCATCATCGGTATTATAATCACCATTTCCATGTTGCAGATCCTTTGCAGAATGATTTTTATACAGGTCATGAGAAGTGTAAAATCGACAATGAGTGACAGCGGGGCATTTGAGAAGTTGAGCGGCAGAGAAAGGCAGGTGAGAGAAGACGTCGTATAGATTGACATTGTGGCTTAGAGGATCGTCTGTTTGTTAAATTATGAGCAGCAGACATGCAGGAGACCCTGGCATATGTAACTTGACATAATGCGGGTATAGAACGTAGGCTGAATGACACATTCTTAACTGATTCAGTGCCAAAGAATAAGTAGATTCTGGCCAAACATAGTACACAGTCAAATAAACAAATATTAGAATTTGAATTTTCGTTAACTGAGCATTGAAATCGCGAATGATATAACGTCATAAAAAAGATAACACAATGGCCCTAGTAGGGTGATATATCGTCCTTCTGTCCAAATGGGATGTCACATTTCCGTTTTTGGGATGTGTTATCCGTTGGCACTGAATCCGTTAATTTATCTTAATAGCGTAAATGGGCTTAAGTGAAGTAAAGGCTGCGGCAAGATATAAATGGGCTGAGGTGAAGTAACGGCTGCACCATGATATAAATGGGATGAAGTGAAGTAACGGCTACAGCAAGATATAAAGGGGCTTAAGTGAAGTAACGGCTGCAACAATGGGCTGAAGTAAAGTAACGGCTACAGTAAGATATAAATGGGCTTAAGTGAAGTAACGGCTGCAGCAAGATATAAAGGTCTTAAGTGAAGTAACGGCTGTATCAAGATATAAATGGGCTGAAGTGAAGTAATGGCTGTATCAAGATATAAATGGGCTGAAGTAAAGTAATGGCTGTATCAAGATATAAATGGGCTGAAGTGAAGTAATGGCTGTATCAAGATATAAATGGGCTGAAGTAAAGTAATGGCTGTATCAAGATATAAATGGGTTGAAGTGAAGTAATGGCTGTATCAAGATATAAATGGGCTGAAGTAAAGTAATGGCTGTATCAAGATATAAATGGGCTGAAGTGAAGTAATGGCTGTATCAAGATATAAATGGGCTGAAGTGAAGTAATGGCTGTATCAAGATATAAATGGGCTGAAATGAAGTAATGGCTGTATCAAGATATAAATGGGCTGAAGTAAAGTAATGACTGTATCAAGATATAAATGGACTGAAGTGAAGTAATGGCTGTATCAAGATATAAATGGGCTGAAGTGAAGTAATGGCTGTATCAAGATATAAATGGGCTGAAGTGAAGTAATGGCTGTATCAAGATATAAATGGGCTGAAGTAAAGTAATGGCTGTATCAAGATATAAATGGGCTGAAGTAAAGTAATGGCTGTATCAAGATATAAATGGGCTGAAGTGAAGTAATGGCTGTATCAAGATATAAATGGGTTGAAGTGAAGTAATGGCAGCAGGATATATACATGGGCTTAGTTAAGCCACGGTGGGATAGTCGATTTTGTTCAGGGTTCAGTCCTCAGCTGTGGTAGCAGTCATTTTTCCCACAACGTACCCAGTCTCATAACATTTCAGGTAATTCTTCGGGAATTAAACTGCCGTGGGAAATAAATCTAACAACCTCAATATGCATTGGAATGGAACAACAACAGTCACAACGAACATTGCCTTCTTTCCCCCTCCCCCCCTCCTCTACAATTACTTCTACTCCATGTCCCACAGCTCTTCAAATAATCGCAGCTCTTCATATTTTTGGCCATAATCAAGTGTCCCGTGTGACTTGATGTCTCCATCAAGTTGCACTTGATCAAGAAAGATATTCAATCCAGGGCTCCCTGCTGATGTGACCATGACTCACAACGTGTTGACCTCCACGGGGCAGGAGAGCCGGAGACCTCTAGCCCGGCACTGAGCGTGATCTTGACTTACATGTGTAGTTGATGTAATAATGTTCACACAATGCAGGCCTAGTGAACGTTTTGCTGTTCCTCTTCACATACGGGTAGATGAGTAACTGCTATATGTTTTTTTTTTGTAGTTTTCTGTTAGCGTGTGTGTTCTTTGTGTGTTGATGCCTAGGTAGCGGGTGAATACCCCACACCGCCCAATTGGACTAAAATACTGACTTCTCGTCCTTGACTTGGGAGCGTAAATTACAAGCACCTCACAAGTCCGAGTGGCTTCTCCTGATGGCGAAGGACAATGGTAATACGGGAAGCTAATCCACACGCAAGTCAGTACATTGCACTAGAAGTACTAGCACTTGATTGGACTACGCTTGAGTTCAAAAGCGAGCGAGCGAAAAAAAAACGGGTACAATAAAATCAAATATATCGTCTTTAAACCCTTTCTATCCTAATTTTATTTGTAAAGCCTTACCTCATAAAGTCATTACTTAAATCCACTCTATTTTCTATATATTACTGTAACCACTCCGATTCCAAATATTTCAGTCGTCAAACTACCAGCGATCCAAAAGAAAAGAGTTAAACGTCATTTATTCAATACCACTGGAACATATCAAGCATAGCGGATAGTCCACTGAAGGACTCCCACAGTGCGAAGGCGGTATGTGATTTCTAGACGGGTGCGTGCTCGGAATGTCAATCACTCCAACCTACCAGGTCTCGTCCTAGTGAACGGCACTGGTTTATTCAGCACTTATTTGACGGACATAAGCTCTGCCTGACAAACTGTGAAATCAAATTCTCTTCGATCCAGATAAAAATCATGTATGCGAGAACACGAGCAGGTCGCTGTGGGAATGTATAATATGGAAGAAATTGATGAAGCCCGGCCCGTTGTGATCCATTAATGTTGGGTAAGGAATGTGGAGTTTATAACTGAAAATTCCCCTCGCAGTGTTGTTGCTGGCCCGCTGCGTGGATTATGATTAAATAGCACGCGTTTTATAGATAACTGCTGTGTTATTTTGAATATAGGCGATTTCGTTATATATGTTTGCATATCCTTTACAGGACATCGCTGTCAACATCAGCATCTTTCAGCTGATTGTTGATTTCTTGGCACGATTACGCTCAGTAGTTTGCCATTGATTTCTGAGCGGCCGGCTCATATACCTCGTAAGTTACCGACGCGATTCGAACCACTGCTGATTCTCACCGTCGTCACGTTACTTACGAGAGTATACGAGATTACGGAGAAAAGTTGCTAACCTCTAGGCCAGGAAGCTGGCCTGTATATATTTCGTGTCAAAAAGTGCAAAAGCGTTGGCTCTTAAACTTCCTGTGCGATAATAGCAGGGGTAGGCGGTTCAACTCTTAGACCGATATTAAGTTGGACTGA
This sequence comes from Cepaea nemoralis, assembly GCA_014155875.1. Lineage (NCBI taxonomy): Eukaryota > Metazoa > Mollusca > Gastropoda > Stylommatophora > Helicidae > Cepaea > Cepaea nemoralis. The sequence goes on from JACEFZ010028020.1 coordinate 84,181, forward strand.
AAACATTGAGCTCTTGTTCAGAAAGCAATAGTAAACGAATGAACGTGAAATTGCTTTAAAAATCGACCCGCGGTTGACCGCAACTTCGTGCAAAGGTCATGCAACATTTTAAATAAAAGTAACCTGTTACACTCGGTTTGGGGGGGGGGGGGGGGGGGGGGGGGGGAAGGAGGAGGAGACGTGATTTAGTGTGTTGAGAGACATTACAAATCAGGGTAGAAATAGAAAAGGGAAGAGAAATTGGAGAACGGAGGCGCTAGAGGGGCAGATGCAGAAATGTGGGAAACAATAGAAGGAAAAGAGACAGATGATGAAATGTGTGAACCTATACAGGATAGAGAAAAATAAGATGCGAGTTTCTTGAGAAAACGGGCTAACGAGAAAAGGGGGGAGGGGGTGGGGAGATAGAGATCAAAGAGATAATTTGGTAATTAAATTAATACAGGCGGGGAAGAGATGAGAAGCAGAAGAAGAAGAAGAAGAAGAAGAAGAAGAAGAAGAAGAAGAAGAAGAAGAAGAAGAAGAAGAAGAAGAAGTAGAAGTAGTAGTAGTAGTAGAAGCAACAATTATTAATAGTGCCTCTAAAATCTTAAAAGAACAAAACAGAAGCGACAATCATCGTGAAACTAAACTACCGCAACTTTCAGCCAGAAAGGCTATGAAAATGATTTTAAAAAACACTTACATAATAACCCCCCCCCCCCCCCCTTTCCGCCTCCCCACCTCTGCCTTGTTGCCCTAACTGTCATAATAGGAAAAATAGCAAAGTTGAATCATCTGCTCTAGTGTAGATAGATGTATTCATGCCACAGCAAACAACATACAAACACTAACAAAAATCACAGGAGGGGGAAAAAACAATTCAAAACTGAGGATTAGCCCTGAATATCTTTATCAATGTGAAATCCAAACCCAGAGGGTTAAGAAAAAGAGACGACTGATTAAATGTCGGGAGTGTACGTGACGTGACATTGTCGTGTTTTGTCTATCACCTTTCTGTGTCACGCCATGCAATAATTACCAGACCGCATATGGTCCGCGGGCTGAGGCGACGCTTATGGGTTAAGTAGCTGCCAAGCGTAGTGGTAGTGGCTAGACATTCGCCAGGAGGTCTGGTGGACATGGGTTCCATCCGCATCGGGTTGGGGGGGGGGGCAGATTCGAATTGTTGAAATTGCACTCCCAGGTCAATCTAGCCTAACATGGAAACCAGGGAATGCCTTAGAAAGCAAAGCCGGTCGGTGTGATACTGTTTCGCTGGCTGGTGTGATACTATAGTGTGTCCATTGCTTTATAGAAATATGGGTTACACACCATATGCCCAATGTTCCGTGTGGTGTGAAAAGGGTCTTTATTTTACTGTTTATATTCATGGCCTTAGGTCAGCATGGCCGAATAGATAAGAACACATGTTCATAAACATCTCTTGTGCTGTTGCCGAGGTAAAGGAGTTCAACTCCTACACCGGGCAGTTGGATTAAAATGTTGACCTATCGTCCTTGACGTAAAGTACAAGTACCTCTGAAGTCGAAGTGGGTTCTCCCGATGGAGAGGGGCACTGTTAATTGGGCAAGCTAATCCAAACACAAAATTCAGTCCAGAACTACTAAAAGTAGTGTATGGACTACGCTTGAGTTCAAAGCAAGCGAGATAAAACAAAAAAATGTCATGGCCTTTAGGCGCATGTGGCATATATTGCTAAACTGGTGTTTTTTGATTGAATAATCAATCGGCGAGTGATATGTTGAGTGTGGTGCCGGCCTACTTTACTTCCCAAGACATTTATTGATACCAGTTTTAGACTGGGTCGGCCTGAGAGCCCAGGACTCTTATTACTATACAACAATTATTTACACCATGTTAGGGGCGGACAGGCTTAGAGGCTGCGATGTCCGCACCTGGCTCATGCTGACCTGGCTTACGTCGCTGTCATAACTCTTTTTATAAATAAAATGATATGCCTCGGCTTGATTCTGCGGTAGTGGGTCCACTGTCTAGCCTTCTCGGATACGGGTGAAAGGTTAGGATCGTCCGTGTCTACTCTATAGATTTCTCGGCATTTGGGAATTGAAAAGAACATGCTACCCAAGCTAAATCTCAAAATTAGAGAACCTACCAGCACACAGTTAGTTGCACATCCTTTACAGGACGTAGCAGGCAACCCCAGCATTTTTGGCTGTTCGCCGATTTATGGGTAAATTTATGTTCAGTAGTTTGTCATTACTTTCTGAACGACCGGTGCCCATACCATTTCATAAAAACCAACGCAAGGCTGTCTGTTGCCAAATCGACTGCAGCTGTGTTTCGAAAGCGGTATGCGGGATTACGAACTGCGTCCGTAAATCCTTCGCCACGGAGCGGCCACACCCCCCCCCCCCCCCCACACACACACACACACACCTTTACAGCATTGTGATTTCTCGTGTATGTACATTTGAATCTGCGTCGGTAGTAAGAAGTTCGTGCACCGTCCTGAGATTCTCCTAATGTGGAAGGAGACCGGAGCCGAAATGGAGATGTTGATGGGCAACGAAAGCGATCCATTGCTCGCTCGCTCGCACGCACGGTCACAGGCGCGCACACACACACACACACACACACACACACACACACACACACACACACGAAACGTGACAGGAACGTTTACGATAGAAATCGACAAACTCCACACCTCGCGGTAGATTCAAACTCATAGATGAGACATCTTGTGGTGGTAGAGGGGCTGCGTAGTGATAGTGGCGCTTGGCTTGCGTGTTTCACTGACACCCAAGTGCTATGCCGATGGCAGCGTCGCTAATGGCAGGGCCTGCCGTTTCGGACAAGCCATGGTATAGGAACCAACAGAAACGAGGCACAAACCTGCTGGCTTGCAGATACAGTGGAGACAGTCAGAGGCTAGAGGAACAACATTTGTTGAAATAGGATGCTCCGAGCTACAGGCTGAAAGAAACAGTGCAATGTAACTCAGTTAATGATGATGCTCCTAGAGCGAACTCAATTAATGATAATACTCATACAGCGAACTCAATAAATGATCCTACCCCTAGAATGAAATCAGTTAATGAAGATACTCCTATAGCGAACTCAATTAATGATGATACTGCTAGAGCGAACTCAATGATGATACTCCTAGAGTGAACTCAATTAAAGGTGATACTCCTAGAGTGAACTCAATTAAAGATGATACTCTTAGAGAGAACTAAATTAATCAATGATACTCCTAGAACGAACTCAATAAATGATGATACTGCTAGAGCGAACTTCCAACAGTACCACTAAACGAGGGGATAACGACTGCCTGCCGCGACCGCCATATCCAAGAACTCTTAAACCGGGCTATAAACATGAGATCATTGCCGTCTGATAGCATAACCTGTCCCTGGAGAGTCAGCACACGATCTGCAAACACGAATTGTAGCTCAGTCACACGGGGTGGAGGATCTCACATAGACATTTATACCTGCTGGAGAGGGGTTCAATATTGACACATCAAAGAACACCCGGAGATAACACCGCTGCTTCCAGCCTCCCTTGATCTCTGGTGACGTTTCAATATCACGGGGTGAATATGATCTTATAGCAACTTCTGTTGCAAGTGCGTTAACTTTTTGACCCAAGAAACGCGCCTGCCTTGTGTGTTTGACTATTCCTCACATTTACTAAAAAGGCTGCATGGCTTTTGCAGGACGTTGCGATGAACCCGATTGGGGAATTGGGGGTGGGGTGGGGTTGTTTGATTAACAATAAAGTTTGGAGAGAACAATAATGGAGGGGTATATGCCGGGGAAGACAGGATGAGGAAGGTCAAAGAGATAATAGGTGCAGGATGTGGCGGATGACCTCCACATGGGTGTATCGGACGCGGGGCATCTTGCTTATGACCGAGAAGTTGGTCATGGGAGTGTGATTCTGCAAAGGAAACGCGAATGAATGAACGAATGAATTAATTCTCATCGTATGGTAACCAACACAACAAGTTTATAAGTATTGATTGGAGCTTATAGAAATAGAAGATACAAATCTAGTTAAATAAATAACGCTCTAAGACTAGTTTGACGAACGCTGGGGCTCGAACCCTTGCCAGACAGCGCTCAAGCCATCAGCATATCCACCTACTGATTATAGTAACGCGCCCTCAGAAGATACACTAGACAACGTAAAACTGACAGCTTCAGTTACCATACTCGGATTCGAACCTGTCGCCTCCAAATAACGACTGCGCCTGGCAACCGGAACAAAGTACTTCGACGCACGGCCAATCCGACACCCCTAAACCGACCACATGTGTATTGTGTTTATATTTTTAAAGAAAGAGAGATGGTGGAACAGACTTTACAAAGACTTATCTAGACAAGTTCACCACGCGCTTTTTTTGGGGGGTGGGGTGGGGTGGGGTTGGGGTGGGGTGGGAAGAAACAGACAAAAAAAAATATGTGTGAAACTGACTGCCAATATCCGGGTGCCCAGCAACATATTTCTCCGAGCCCTGTAACACGTTTCTCCGTGTCCTGTAACATATCCCCACCCCCATGTTCTGTAACATATTTCCCCGTGCCTAGCAACATATGTCCTCGTGCCTAGTAACATATTACCCCGAGCCATGTAAAATATTTCCCTGACCCCTATGACATATTTCCCCATGTGCAGTAACATATTTCCCCGAGCCATGTACCCTTATGACATGTGTCCCGGGGCCCTGTGACATATTTCCCGGAACCCTGTAACGTATTTTCCCCATGCCTTCTCTCATATTTCCCCATGCCTTCTAACATATTTCCTCGAGCCCTGTAACATATTTCTCTGCGTCTAGTAACATATTTCCCCATGCGCAGTAACATATTTCCCCTGAGCCCTGTAACATATTTCCCGAGTCAGCCTATCTGTGCTTTCCTGCCAGAATTCCCCTATTCAAATCCCCAATAAGCACGTCGGGGACAGAGGAGGGAGAAACAACTGTTGTCACCTTTCTAAATGAGAAAACAATAGGGGATGTGAGTCAGGGGCCGACAATTTGGGCCTCTGAATTACTTTCCGTTTCAGCACTCTTCTCATTTACACTTGCCTCCCTTGGGGAACTCTGTACGATCTAGCCAATCAAAACGGAGCTGTGAGAACAGACGTCACAAGGCATTCGGGAACTGGTCTTGTCTGTAATTGTGTGGATATATTCGTTGCTGTCTAGTGACGGTTTGTTACAAATATGGTTGAAGTCTGGCATCTTTTTCGGAACTTGGAGTAGAGAAACCAGTTAGTAATTTATTAAAGAACAACATATTAAATGGTTTGGTCACCTCAAAAGAATGCCATTGTACCATCTAACCACAAAGAGCCACATTCAAGAGATATGATGGATATAGAGTAAGGGTTAGTTAGTTGCATATCCTTTACAGGACGTCGCAGTCAAAACCAGAACAATCACACGCTGCTATGGAACTGTATATTTTGGTGTCTGAATGTAAGTATATCCACACATATGTGATCACGCAATTATGAAAAGTTAATGCGCACAGGAAAGTTAATGCGTACATTCTATAAAATATCCATTGTCAAAATCACAAGCTGGCGTATCTTTTTTTTAAAATCTATATCAAACTATATCTTTTTTTTTTTAAACGCCAGACTGTAACCACGTAATCATGCAGTGATGGAAAGTCAGTGCGCGTACATATTGGAATTATATACGTCAAAATCACATGCTGGTCAGTAACAATATGTTATTTTTTACGCCAGACTGTACAATATATTGGTAAAGAATATTATTACCACGTGATCATATGCCAGTCTGTAAACTGTATTTGCAAAGAACACTATTTCCACGCGATCACACAGTGACAGAAAGCCAGTGCGCTTACATTATAATTATAGAATTATATAGTCAAAATCCAACGCTGATATATTACTATACATTTTTGTGCCAGACTAAATTCATTCCCAGCGAACATTGCTTCCACGAGATCATGTCTCCTGGAAGTTGCTCATGGCTAGAGAAAATGCCTCCATTACGCCAGAGAGACCAGGAAACTGATAAAACTAATTACAGCCATTTGCTGGCTCATTAATATGCATGGAGTCCAGCAGGCCAATCTGGTGTCAATAAAAGCAACGAAATGCATCCAATGAAATGATCTTCGGCGACTTTGTTGTTTTCTTACGGTGTTTTGTTATTCGGCAGCGGGAGTCGAGGAATAACAGATTTCATGATTTTGCAGACGGTGGCAATTTGCTTGCTAGTTTATCGTTTCAGCTTTATAAATGAAACTGTTTATAAATGAAATAAGAGTAGATAGAGAGGGAATGAGTATATGAGTGTAAATTATGGAACATTCTTACACACCGTGGCGTATATTTGGCATATTGTGCTAGATAGTATCTTTACTTTCTACAGCATTTTCTGATGTCCATTGTAGGCTGAGTCGTCCTGATGCAGTTTCTATAATACGGCTACGTCGTCCCGACACAACGTCTACAAGATGGCTACGTCGTCCCGACACAACGTCTACAAGATGGCTACGTGGTCCCAACATAACCTCTACAAGATGGCTACGTCGTCCCGACACGTCTACAAGATGGCTACGTCGTCCCGATACAACCTCTACAAGATGGCTACGTCGTCCCGATACAACCTCTACAAGATGGCTACGTCGTCCCGATACAACCTCTACAATATGGCTACGTCGTCCCGATACAACCTCTACAATACGGCTACGTCGTCCCAATCGTCTAAGAGATGGCTATGTTGCCTAGATGCGATATCTACAGTATCGCTACGTCGCCGGGATGCAACCTCTACACGATTGTTATGTTGACCGAATTCAACCTCTACGATATCTCTAGGTCGGTTCGATTAACCTCTACAATATGGCTAGGTCCTCCCGATGCAACATCTACAAGATAGCCATGCCGACCCGATGCAACATCTACAATGCGGCTACGTCGACCCGGTGCAGCCTATGCAACATGGCTATAGCTGGGTCGGTTCGATTAACTTCTACATACGGCTAGGTCGTCCCGATTCCCCAAACCACGATTTCGAATTCAACTCAAGTAGGAAACATCCTAATCAACCTGCCAGAATCTCTGGGCGACATTTATTAAGATCTGTTAACTGCTCTCAAAAACATGTGTGCATATTTACGACAAATTTAATTAAATGCCAGGTCTTATGCGTTAGGCCTCAGCTTCTCCGGCATTACCGCTTCTGGCCTTTAGTCAGTCGGGTGCCTGTTTGGCTTATCACAGCTGCCAAAACGAATTTCAGATGAGCATGCAAGTGTAATGTCGATATCGTGATGGTCTTATTCTTTCATATTTTAAAATTCAGTTAAGCTTTCCTTCTTCATTTCTGAAACTTAATTTTCCTGCCCGTCTGTGGATACATTTAACTTTTAAAAGTGTGTTTTAGTTTCCGGCATAATCAGGCAAGGTCAGATTACGAATGGAAGTAAGATGATCACTGAATAAAAGTCGGTTAATTTGGTTGGTGATTAGTTCTATTTTCTGAAGTAAAACGCAGTTCCGGAGGGAGGAAAATAGAGAGCCCAGGAGAAATGAGGAGAGTCGGTGAGACTATAAGAAATGTAAGAGAGACTAGACCAGCGGATCTTTGAGAGGCGGTGATTCCTAAAGAGGAAAATAAGAAACAGCGGAAATATAGTTTCCCCCCCCCTCCCTTTCTTTCGCTCGCTTTGAAGTCAAGCGTAGTCCATACACATGCTATGCCTTTAGTGCACTGGAATACTTTATGAGTGTGCAATAGCTTTCCCTGTTACCAGTGTCCCTCGCCATTAGGCGAATCCACTCCGACTTCTGAGGTGCTTGTAATTTACGTCCCCATGTCAAGGACGATAAGTCAACATTTTAGTCTGACAGACCGGTATAGGGGTTGAACCCGCTACCTCGGCATCAGCACACCGAAATTTTAAGAGCGAGCATTCTTATCCGTTCGGCCATGCTGATCTCTAGAGATATAGTTAAAAAGAAACATAAGATAATAATAAAGGACAGAAAAAGTCTGGGCTAAAACAATGGTAGGGAATACAATATGTTGTCCACCCAAAGAGACATCACGATTCAAGTGAGCGGACGCCAAAGCAAAATTGATAGGAAACTGCGCCGATTATATCATGAGCGCTATCGGACGAGGGTTTGGCGCCTAAACTCGTCGCCTGCTAAGTGAGGAAAGGATTGGCCACTTATTTATCCGTGCATTCAGGCCTTTAAGATATGATGGCCTAATCACATCACAGACCCAGGAAAATGCGTCGGAACAACAACTTTTACAACAGAACAAACTAAAATCAGGAAAGTGAAGCTGAGTCCAATAGGTACAGAGGCAGGAAGGAGAAGAGAGGGAAAACACAGAGGGTGAGAGTTGGTCGAGAGACATCTAACAATGGCAAAGTAAACATTCAGCACAAGCGACATAAACATCAACAACAATTTCGCTGCTTCCAACGAAAGTAGGTAAATTGCAACAACAAACGTCGATTTAATGTGACTAGCTAAACGTGAAAAGATAACTGCGAAAAACGTATGTAGAGACATGTGTTTATTTCAGTTGTTACAATAATTTATTATGACGTCTATTGTCAAATTCATTTTACTGCGTTATACATTATTTGTGCAGTTGCTTGTAATATCGAGAGGGTTCTATGGGGGTTACAATACAAATATAATAAATTGATAATGACTGCATCCAAGTCTATTAAATATCGCGCGTTTCCTCCCTTTAGGTGTTATATACTACGGTTATCTCCCCCTTTCCTGATAAAAGTTAACATTCCCTAATTTATATTTATCCAACAGCTATTATTCCTTCATTTAAGCAAAAATGAACTGCAGTAATTTTCGTCTTATCTGTATGGCTGGACAACTCCATCGATTTTCCACTGTTTAGAGCAGAAAATTCCAGCCAGAAGAAATGAACTCATATCTTGAGTAATTACAGAAATTCTGTCGGCTAACCCCGACTAAAGCAAGTCTCCACATCCGCACTAGAATAACCAGCAGGGGTCGGTCTCACACTAGAATCCTGCTGAACATCATGTAAGGAGCTGGCCCGACTGGGTGCCAGTATGGGACATGTGGGTCAGCTTGTTTCTGGGCAGAAATTCAGTACAGCTGCCAATGAGATGGAAGCTGGCGGTGACAGTTTATAGGAGACGTGGTGTCAGGGCATTGATGGAGGTCTGTCGTGACGTTGATGAGGAGACCGAGGTTGGGAAATCGTGAGATCTTAAACGACTTGAGACGGGTGGTGCAGCTGGGGTTCACCAGTGGCTGTGGGTGACGCGTGTTGAGAGATACACCATGCGAAAGGACAACACAAACTGATACCGTCACTAATGCAATGATGATGCAGACAATTTAAACTAATGATGAAAGTACAAAAAGCTTCAGCTAATAATACATAGTGACACATACACACACACACAATGGAGACAGTAGATGGTATAACATGCTATTCCCAATACAAATTGTTGCACACTATATATTTGAATACAGATAATACAAACGGATATCGACAATACAAACGGATAAATACAATACGAAAAACGGATATAATCAAGGCCTACTCATACAGACCATACAGTTAAACCATACAAAATAGACTGATACATATAATATCAACGACGGGGTTGTCTCGGATACTTAGAAAACAACAAACAGCAATGATAACACTTCTGCGTTCATCCGGAGAGTGTTTTCGGACGTGATTGCGTTGTGCCTGTTTACAGCAGAGCTGCGTTCTTGCGCCGTTGAGCCGACATATCCGACTTCTGCGGGCATTTGTTGACCAGGTTGACGTTCCCGGGGCAATGATAATACTGTTACTGCATTTTTTTTTCTTATTTGGGGGGGGGGGGGGGGGGGGGGGGGGGGGAGACAGCAATGAAAAGACTCGTTACACATTAGACAACAGCTAACAGCAATGATAGGTCTTGTCACTGAAAAACAAACAGCAACGATAAGGATATCATGTAAAATTAGAAAATAAACAACAATGATGAAATTGTCACTGGGAATTAACCAACTAGCAAACAGCAATGATAGGGTTGTCACTGGGAATTATAAAACAACTGCAATGGTAGGGTTGTCACCGTGAAATATAAAACAGCAAACGCTAATGGTGAGAACTTTTTTTTTCGCATTTCCTATTTACATGACATCGCTGTCAAGCATCAGCATTTTACAGCTGTTGATTTCTTGGCAAGATTACGCTCAATAGTTTGCCATTGCTTTCTGAGTGAATCCGTTAAACCACAGCGTACTCTGTGAATCCGTTAAATCACAGCATGCTCTGTGAATCCGTTAAATCACAGCATGCTCTGTGAGTCCGTTAAATCACGACGTGTGTGTGCTGTTTATTCAGCAGCCAGCGGAACCCTGCAGTGACTGCATTCTCACCTGCATTCTCAGATTAGATGGTGTGTTATCATATGTCAGACGCTCACTCTCCTGCACTACACTTTGTCCATTACTCTTCTCACATACCCCCGTAAGTAACCAACGCGACGCGATCCACTACCGGACCTGGCGCAGCTGCGTTACCCTATGTGGATATACGGATTACGGAGAAAGACAACGCCTTAGCCAGGAAGACCGGCAATGGTGAAACTATCATTGACAATTAAGAAGGAAAGGGTTGCATCAAGGCATGAACAAGTGGCGGTTACTCACTTTACTATTTTCAACAGCGTAAAGGAACAGTTCCTGTGTATTCAGTGGCACCGAATTGACTTATACGTTAGCTTACATGTAATTTAGCTTATTGATGTATATATAATTCATTGCTACTGAGTATACCAGAATTTGCCCCATGCATATATAATGAGCAGTCACGTGAGTTTCGTGGCCAGCTCGGGAATACTAAATAAAACGGGTGCGTGTCAGACGATTGGGTCTTGCGCAATAAAAACGATAACAAATACGTTATGGGACCGCTGGTGACCAACTTGCGCCGTTACTAAATACAGTTATTAATACTGTACAGATGGGCAAAGGACATAAACGAGCTCTGAGCCGCGAAATGAAAACATAAACATGGAAGAAACAACACTCACGAGGAATAACAAAACAAATGCTAGAATGATGTGCAACGGGCATTCATAAACAAGAACAGCCCAAATTGACAATTAAAAAGGAAACGGTTGGGGCGCGCTTTTCTATAGTGGCACGTGACTCACACGGTCATAAAAGAAGGCACTCATGCACACAGCTGAACACGTAGTTCCTGTTTTACTTCTCACCCTCTGACATCATATTGCTATGCATTGCATTGTGGGACTGCAATCTTCCGCAGGCAGTGCGTTCTTGTAGGCCGCCATGTTTCTTGTAAAATACGCTTTCGGATTCTTCAAGAGTTACTGCAGCTATCGCTGCAGTGAAAGCAATGTTCCGAATGGATTGATCTAAAGACGACATAAATTTGTCATGTTAGCAGCTTCAATTAGCTTTTTATTTTAATTGCTTTCGTTTTCACGAATAGCTGGGTTGAGTCATAGACGGATGTAGAATCTTCGTGGTGTCAGTTAAGTCTTGGTTAAAATGTGCATAAAGTTTCGGCAGTAACAATCCGAAGACGTTCTAAGGACGACATTCAATGAATTGTGTCGGCGCAAAAAATAATAAAGCCCATGTGTCAATGTATTAGCGCATGAATGTCGCATACATAAAAACACCAAGAAACATAAAATAGAAGATGAAAAGGCTAAACTTAACAAGGAATTTAAATAACGAAGACACAACCAACTGATTGAACGGTTTATTGACGCTGCATCTCGTCGGAAAGCTGAAGAAATCAAACAACATAAACTAAAGTAATTAGACGATTTAACGTTACGACTGAATATTCTAAGTTTGATGCTAAGTTTTATTTTCATGTGGCTATCACATATTTCCAAGTGTAATAAAAGCGCCTATCGCCTTTTGTTTTCTTAGTTTCATATCTGTATCTGTTACAACGTCATTTTCTATATTGCTATTTAAATAGGCAGCATTTCCATTTTCGATTCAGTCGCTTTGTTGGAATCATTCATGTGGATTTAATAAACTACGTGTACAGTTCACAATACAGATACAGATTAATAACTTTTATACTTATATTTTCATGTAGTGTTTTTAATGCTGTATCTGTGTGTGTTTGTTGTTTCTGTGCTGACGAATGCTTTGGCCGCAACTTCCATTTTGCTACTATTGATAGTGTTCTAGTAAATCTTACCGTCTATTTCTCGTTTTGTTGTTATTGTTAATGATTCATTCATTGTTCCTAAATATGTGTATGATTCCATCTCTGAACGAGGTTTCACCTTAGAAGACCGGTCTATCATGTGCTTGATTTATTTTCATATTTTTGTGCTTTCCCATTCTCATCGCATATAAAAGAATACAGTACACTAACCCCAGCAATGAATCATCAACGCGGTCGCTGGCTCTTTAGATAATCGCATCGGAACTAATATGATAAACATTACTAGCAAGTTCATTTCTCCGAGAAGTGTTGAAAAGATGGTCTTCATTTTCAGCTTCTCGGGTCTTTTAATCTCTATTAGACCTGCACTGTACTTCTTTCCCGCCAGCACTCAAAGACATTATTAAAATATGTAATTACGTGCACGGGTTGTAGGGAGGCCAGTTCGCTGAGATACCGTTTAGAGGGTGATCGTTAAATATCCTAATGGGGTGAAACAAGTTCAACTAATATAATTCTGTTAGCAACCCTGGACCGACAGAAAGCAAATGAGACAGACTGTCAAGAAGCAGATGAATACAAGCAAATTGATTAGAGGAATTAGGTGTACACATGACACTTTTATTTTCTTATGGGTATGTTATGAAAATCAAGAAAACTTTAGTGATAACCGGTAAATGTAATGGGAAATGGGTAAGAAGACAACGATGTAAATGCCTACATGGTTTGACATAGCATGGTCGGGATAAGAGAAGACACACACACACATACACACAGAGAAAGAGAGAAGAGAGAGAGAAGAGAGAGAGAGAGAGAGAGAGAGAGAGACAGAGACAGAGAGAGAGGAAGAGATAAGAAAATATACATAATGACAGATCAACTTAATGTCGTGTTTAGGTACAGCTTCTGATAGTTCTATAAAGCAATCACAAAAGAGAAAACACACACGGCTTGACATATAAAACAGAACAAGCACAATCCAATACAGTAAACAACTGCAACATCATTGCAATCTTCTCCACCACCTCTACATGGCCTACGATATCTGTGCCTCGTGCATCTCACAACCAGCCAAGGAATTACATCACTCTCATTTCCCGCGAGGGTGCGAGATATCAGTTCCCGCCCAGAGCTTCTCAAAAATGTAATCAGAAAAGATGAGGACAAACTTGAGAAGAACATGGAAATTGCTTGTCAAGGCTGCCACAGCGCGGACTTGCCTTTGGCGTCAGACGAAGACAACCAGGATCAGATGTTACGGCAGATGACAAGACCTAGGCAGGCAACAGGAAATATGACAAGGCGAAGGAAATGGACCAAGACATTGGAATCAATAGTTCAAAGATTTCCTTTTCAGTTTTGTTGTTCTTCAAGATCCCGCTGGGGTTCTGTTAAATAGAAATTAGGCGGGCAAAATGGGGGTGGGTTATCAGTTGCTTCTGTCATAATGAATCAATGAGTGAGTGAGTGAATCAATGAATGAATAAATGCATGAATGAGAAAGGTCTGGACTGTTAAGGGAAGCGACGGATGGGGGAAGAACGAAAGAATGAGGCACAGAGAGAAAAGATGGGGGAGGAGTGGAGAGAAGAGAGAAAGGGTTATATTGGAAATGGATGGATGGAGAATTGTATAGCAAATGGCTGTAAGAGTGAGAGGGATAGAGAAAGGGAGGAATTATAAAGTAAATCAATGGGTGGATTGTGTGTGTGTGTTTGTATGAGAGAGAGAGAGACAGAGAGAGAGAGAGAGAGAGAAAGAGAGCATGCATGTTACACAAGTGTGCATTGCTGTAAACTGTTAAACGAACTGTAGAAATAATATAGGGTTGCAGGTCCGCATGGCTGAATTGATAAGAACGCGTGTTCTTAAACATCCGGTGTGCTGATGCCGAGGTAAGCGGTTCAACCCCTACACCGGACAGTTGAACTAGAATGTTGACCTGTCGTCCTTGACTTGGGGGAGTTAATTACAAGTACCTCTGAAGTCGGAGTAGGTTCGCCTGATGGCGAGGGATACTGTTAACAGGGAAAACTAATCCACACGCAAATTTCAGTCCATCACTACTATAAATAGTGTATATGGACTACGCTTGAGTCTAAAGCGAGCGAGCACAAAACAAAACACACACACATACACACACACATGGACTTCAGCCTATTACACCACTGTACAACACAGACATGATTGATTAGATGTGATGTCATGTATGAAGACTAAACAATCGTAATGAACTTGGACTATTACTGCTACATCTAATTTTTATTAAATCAATCCATCTCAACATACATACATCTTATATATATTTCAACTTATAATATATATATCAACATATATGAACATGTAATTTTTCTGAAATTGTCTTTCAAACGATCTTCTGTCAACGGTGCACGCACAATACCAGCATGCACACACGCACGCGCACGCACACACAGAGCTAGAGAGAACGAACGAACGAGAGAGAGAGAGAGAGATAGAGAGAGAGAGAGAGAGAGAGAGAGAGAGAGAGAGAGAGAGAGAGAGAGAGAGAGAGAGATGCGCATTAAACAGAAAATCAGCAGAAAGAAGACAAAACTCTTTTACCAACTCCATTACACAGTTTTAAAATGGCAGGTTTATCTATGAACAATGAAATTCTACGTCTTGTATTCATTAATTTACTCAGAGACACCAGCCTCATAAATGCACTATTACCTCTGAAGTCGGAGTGGGCTCGCCTGTATGGCGAGGGACACCTTTAAAAGCGAAAGCAAGCCCACACGCAAAACTCAGTCCTTTACTACGTTAAACAGTGTGTAAGGACTACGCTCGAGTTTAAGCGAGCGAACAAGAAGAAGAAGAGGTAGAATGCACTATTTAAAACAAGATAAACGAGTAGTAACACACGTCAACTGTACAAGTTGAACTAGTCTTTCACACAAAGAAATCAAGAAAACTAACATCCACAAACCGAAACAACATCGCGACATAACCAGCGCTAGGCGAAATTCATGGCTGTCAGAAAGTGAACATTTACTTCTAACAAAGAATCTGGTAATAGCATAGCACACATAACAAGCACATGAGCTAGAGGGTCTTCATTAGGCTGCTCTAAGCGTGACGTGACTGACACTCGCATCTGTTGCACGACCCTGATAGGTTCCACATGTAGGATTCGTGGTTTACTAGAAACAAGATACTGTATCCAGATTGTAGGCGAAAAGTAGGCATATTAAAATGTAATATATTTATATAGGAAGCGGGAATATCGGAATGATGTTATTAGAACCGTGTCTGAGGAGAGTAATGGTTTCGCAGAAATTAGCGGTTTTCATTCACACACTGGAGTTTCATTTACACACGGCAGCCTTTTTCCGACGTAGGAGCCTCCTCATGCATTGCATCATTCCATGAACAAAATAAGTCTCTGTTTAACACTTTGCAACTGCCCTTCACATATCGGACGCCAGCTCACATAGCACTGTCTCTCATTTACATTCTAATATTTCCACGGACCCTGTCTCCCATTCCAGGATTCTTGTTTATTATTATTATTATTATTATTATTATTATTATTATTATTATAAGACCCCCGTCTTTTATTCACAGATCATATTCTCTCAATATTCTCACATACCATAATCTCTCAAGCATGTATCCCACTATTTCAGTCACATATCTCGGTATCCACATAATCGAATATTCCATTCACAAACTCCAGTCTCTCCTATTCACGGGCATCAGTCTCATATTCACAGATCCCAGCCTCTCAATCACAGACCCCAGGCTCTCATTCACAGATCTCAGTCTCTCAATCACAGACCCCACTCTCTCATTCACAGATCCCAGGCTCTCAGTCACAGATACCAGACTCTAATTCACATATCTCAGTCTCAAGCACAGACCCCAGTCTCTCATTCTTCTTCTTCTTCTTCGTCTTCCTCTTCTTCTGCGTTCATCCGGATTTTTTTTTTTCCGGATGTGACTGCGTTGTGCCTGTTTACAGCAGAGCTGCGTTCTTGCGCCGTCAGGCCGACACATCCGACTTCTGCGGGCATTTGTTGACCGGGTTAACCTTCCCGGGGAGTCTCTCATTCACAGACCCCAATCTCTCATTCACAGATCCCGGTATCTCATTCACAGATCCCCGCCTGTGGTGTTAACGGAACCAAACTGGCTTACACCCAGCCTCACCTGCCTGCAACTTGGTCTAGTGCGCCGAAGTCCTGACTCGGGAGTCTCGTTATCAGATCGGACAAATGCAACCTGAGCCAGCAGTAAATACCGCAAGAGGAGAACACGAGACATGGCTTCGTACGCTGCTGAAACGTGAGATAGGGAGAGGGGGAAGAGAGAGGGGGATATGAGAGAGTGAACGAGGTAGACAGAGAGGAAAGATAGTCACAGAGAGGGTGGGGGGGGAGGTCAGGGAGAGAGAGAGAGATGGCGAGAGAGGAGACAGAGAAAGAGGGAGAGGGAAAGAGACAGTTAAAGCGAGACAGCGAGGAAGGAAGAGAGCGAGACAGCGAGAGAGGGGGAAGAGAGAGAGAGAGTGTGTGTGTGTGTGTGAGCGAGACGGACAGAGTGGGAAGAGGGAGAGAGAACGAGACAGGGAGAGAGAACGAGACAAAGAGAGAGAACGAGACAAAGAGAGAGAACGAGACAGGCACAGAGAGAGGAGAGAGAGAGAGAGAGAGGGGGGGGGGGGCAGAGAAAGAGAAAATAAGGCGGGGTTAGTCAGGGATTTTGACCCGTAATTTTATGAGTAGTCATTTGTGTTATTCCGAGGGAAAAGCAACTGGCAGAAATTGTAACTACGGGAGAATGGAGGTCGATACAAGGTTCTGACATCAGTCAATCCAGCTCTGTAGTCTTGTGCCACCAGGCCAGTCACGAGAAAGTCTTGCGTGCCAAACCAACCGTCTTACTTCGGATCAGATCAGACTGGTTTTCATCTTCGCCGCTATGAGTTTCAACTTTTGTTTCTGGTAATTTCTCCCGTACATACTTAGCCACTCACAAGTAAAGTCATTTTGAACTGAGGCGGATATTTTGTAATAACACGCCTAGTCATGTACAGGCTTATGCAAATTAGGGTTGACTGTGGCCTAGGTCCTAGGTAGGTTGGAATAATACAGAGTAGGCCATTAGAAGACCGCATTGGCAATATTTCACAATTTCGAAAATTACTTACAATAAAATATCAAAAGTATGAGTGCATTCTGGTTTATACATATAGGGATCTTCGCCGTTATTATGGACTTCGTGTACCGAGCAGGAATTCCTCCCTACTATAATCTGCGGGAAAGCGACAGAGAGGTTCGCAGCGCTAATTGATACTTCCCACAAGTTATGAAGGTGGTCTTTGAACATTGCCAATCAAATCTATCAAAAATCGTGAAGTGCAGTAGATGGAATAGGGAATACAAACAGTATAAACGTCTAACAAGACCACAAATAGAACAGACACTGCGGTTACAAAGCTTTCATCAGCGAACAATAACTCGAATGCAGGTGCGTCTATAAAGTAGCGTAAAGGGAAACCCAGCTACTGTTGGGTATGTCTCTCGTGAGGATATCCACTGAACCTGTTTTGAAAACCAAGTAGCGTATATGTGTGTTTTGTGTGCGTGTGTGTGTGCGCGCGCGCGTTTACCAGGGTACGTGTTGTGCGTGCGTGTGCGTGAGAGAGAGAGAGAGAGAGAGAGATAAGTTTGCATGTTTGTAAGAGAGAGAGAGTGAGAGAGAGAGAGAGATGTGTGTGAGAGATATGTATAAGAGAGAAAGAGAGAGAGAGATGACAAGATAAGTTTGTCTGTGTGTGTTGTGTAAGAGATGGAGACAGAAAGAGATAAGTAACAGACAGAGATGCGAGAGAGAGGGATATTCTGTGTGTGTGTGTGTGTGTGAGAGAGAGAGAGAGAGAGAGAGAGAGAGAGAGAGAGAGAGAGAGAGAGGAGAGAACAAAAACAAAACAAAATAGGTAAGTGAACAACCCAGGTTGCTTGTGGAAAGACGAAAGACAGAGAAATACGACAAACATGCTATCCCATTGTAAATACTGCCATTGGGAGATATGAAATTCTAGGTGTCCAATACCCCAGCAAGTGATTGCAGACCCAGCCAATCTGTCCGCCTGCTCCTTCACACCACACCAACATTTCCCGGGGAACAATCCAACAGATACGCTCTATTGTTGTTTGTTGAATGGAAGCCTGCCATTCTATCACTGTATGTTTGTTTGTATGCTGATGAAGACTCTATCCGCAATTTCCACTTTGGTACTTGTGATTGTATTCTAGTAAAGATTACAAATTGTACTTCTCGTGTTCGGCGACTTACTCATGATAATTTATCAATATAATATTGTATCCTAATGAGCTGTGAGAACAGCTGTCTTCCATCTGCAGCGACAGCCGTGTTTTGCCTTGTGTTTCATCGTTAATCTCGCTATTAAACCCATCGACCTTTATTGAGCCATTGAAGGATCTTCTTTCACGTCCTTGGCAGTTACTGATCTAACTTGGTTCAGGCGTCCCTATAACCTATCTGATCTTTTATCTGGGAAATTTGTTTCTTGCTGGCTTGACCTCCTTCGATATAAGAAGGCAGCGTATGTTTCAGTCCATATCGACAGCCGCTTTATCTGTCGTCTACTTTAAGGCATTTCCATCTTTGCTTTAGTGTCATTATTCCTTCTTGTTTTATATTTTCTTCTTCTGTCTTTAAGGCTACATTTCACAATTATCTTTCTTTTTTTCGTTCGCTCGCTTTGAACGCAAGCCTAATTCACACTTTCAACTAGTAGTTGGAGCAATGGACTGATGTTTGCGTGTCCCTATTATCATTGCCCCTCGACATCAAGCGAAGTCTCTCGGACTTCTACGTTGTGAGCAGTAGAGAAAGTTTAATCGTGTTACACTTCTCAATCAAGCTGACTTTCATTTTTAGAAAATAAAAAGTATCTTGTGTAACAAGTCACTGTCGTTAAATACCAAAACTAGAATATGTTTACAATGAACGACTGTCACACGGAACCCCCTGTAAGTGTAACTTTCTTGGGTGAGAGCGAAAAACACGTCCCGTGAGCAATTTGTGACGTTAAAAATCCCACGGCAAGTCGCCTAGAGTAGGCCATGTTGCCGATGCCGTGGTAAAATTGTAATGAAAGCAGACCTACTCGCGGGTAGATAAAGCTCGTTGATATGTACGGAATCTGTCTACAGGAAATAGACCTTAGACAAACGCATGCTGTAGTCGGACACACTGGCCTCAAATATGCAAAACTACGGGTGACGAACTCCCTCAAAAAAGGAAACAGGAAGAAGAACAGTAGTTTCTTCTTCTTCCTCTTCTCCTCCTCACCTTCCCGTCTTTCTTCTTCCAATGGAGCATAAATAACTCACGCCAAGCCCGTTGTATACTTGTTCAGTATTGGATGGATTTTGCACTAATGTTTACTTCAGAATCAGGTAGCCACTCTCTCACCTACCTCCCTTAGTAGCCTCTTAAGGCATGCATGATAGGTTAAAGGGTTCCTATTCTTTGCTTCCTCTGTGTGTACCGGTAACACACGGGTACGAATATATGGTAGAAAGGAGAAAACAGCTTGGAATGTACCGCTGATATTCACAGTGTTGGCAATAAAGCGGACTTAATAATTAATGAATCATGACAGCAACACGTTATTTGAACACGGTACCTATTTAAGATACTATTCTTGTAACAAAAACGCATGCATTTACTTAACAGACACCATAGAGAATTTCTTTAGCAGAAAACAGTAGGGGCTGTCTCATAGGTCCAACATGAATTCTAGCGTCAGTAACAAAGCGGACTCCCCATTAAATGGATCACATGGGAGTCTACGGCCAGCCGTTTCGTGTAAGATGATCGCTGGGTATTTTATTTCATGAATTATGTAGGGGATGTGCTCTCCTGCAAGTGTGAGATTCCTTCAGTACCGAATATTTTTCCATGAATATTGATAACTGCTGACAAGTGCTGAGCTTGGTGTTGTTGTCAGTTTCATACAATGGAGAAAAGGAAAGAAGGCTAACCATGGAAATCAGGGATGGAAAGAATCATTGGAATAAGGAGGTATAAATAACACAAACCACACAACTAAATACAAACCATTCAGATAAGGGAAGAAAAGAAATCAATGAGATACGGGGAGAAAACAAAGGGATCCTGAAAGAAACAAACCGGAGATTAGGAGAGAAAACAAAGCATGGAGGTAAGGAGGGAAACCAAGGTGATCAAAAGGGAAATAAACCGGCGATCGGGAGAGAAAACAAGGGGATCGGGAGAGAAAACAAGGGGATCGGGAGAGAAAACAAGGGGATCGGCAGATAAAACAAGGGGATCGGGAGAGAAAACAAAGGGATCGGGAGAGAAACAAACCGTGAATCAGAGGAGAAAACTAGCAATGAGGCGAAGAGAATATATGAATCACGATAATCAGAAGAAACAAACCACTTAGATAGGGCAAGAAACAAACCACTGAGATACGGGAAGAAACATTTTCGAGATTGGGAAAGGGGATGGATCAAACTAAGGACAGAGGGGAAGGAAAGCTCTGTAACAAAGATCCCGTGGAGGCGGTGCTATTGATGATATAAGCCTTTTTCAGGTTTCAGACGACCTGACAGTCAATGCAACAGGCTTACATGTTGAAACTCACGGTCATCCAGATGATTCTCAAATAAAAGCAACCTAATCCGACAAAAATGTTTATCTATTAGAAGTTAAATAAGAATTCTAGTCGGTGCACTTCTTGGCGACCGCTTTGACAATAATCTGCAAGTCTTTCTATCTCCCAGCCATGGAAATTATCCGACAGGCACCACCGATTGTACAGAAACATGTTAAGTTGTCCAGTATGAAAACCATACTGATTGACCATTGTGTTCAGCAGTGCGTTTTATCCACGATAGTGTTGTCAGATGGATTCACTTGACCTTCTACAGGCGGCCTGCCCAGATGATCAGGGCCTGGCACATTAACAGCTGTTAACAAACATTCAAAACATTGTACTGGGCGGACAGAAAGACACGAAACGATCAGCTCGTTAGGACTGAGTTGCACGTGAAAGAAAGACTAACTGCTTCAGCATGAAGAAACAAGGAACAAATCAAGAAAACACTTGAGCTTCAGAAGCACCACTTTCCCATGGCGTTATTCGGACCCAGGCCACGGGCACTTCCTGAAATTTATGAAGGGTACTGAGGTTATTTAAAAGAGAGAGAGAGAGAGAGAGAGAGAGAGAGAGAGAGAGAGAGAGAGAGAGAGAGAGAGAGAGAGAGAGAGAGAGAGAGAGAGAGAGAGAGAGAGAGAGAGAGAACGGGGGTTTGGAGTTGCTAGCTGTCCAGAATTGGAGTGGTCATTAGGGGCTGAAAATGCTGAGGCGATGAAACTTGTGACTAACGAAGACTAAAGTCCGTTATTATGCTGCTCTTACTTTCCAGCGGCATTGGTCTGTGGGTGCGCTCTGTTGGTTTGTATAACCTCATATGTGGGATGCCTTTCCTTTGACTACGTTTATCTTTGTTTTGTGCGTATGGTATATGTGGGGGGGGGGGGGGGGGGGGGTGTCAGTATGCGCAATGCTTGTGTGTTTCTATGTAAGCAAATAGTAAAGGTTCCTTTATACGCGTCTTCATTTACTGATTTCTTTCAGATTCTCGGTGTGTTTGTGGTTTGTGAGTGGAGTGGGTTCAAATCTCCGTTGCACCTCTAGATTTGTCTTGTCTTTTCAAGTTATTTTGTATACATATGATCTAATTTCTTCTATGATTTCCTACTGTTAAGGTTTCACCATTGTCCATGTGGGTCACTCCTTTATTTCTTTTCTTCCCTATCTGTCCTCTGAGACCCAAAAGAAGCACTAACAGTGAACGCACATTGCACATATACATTAAATACTTCCTGCATACTACAGACCAGTGGTAGGTATATGTTCTAATCCTCGTGGAGGTGGATTTAAATACATAAACATCACTTTTTTTTTAAATTGACTTTCGTACCCAGGTTTACATAGCCTGAAATGGGTACCAAGAATTGACCCCGGAAGTGAAGGCGACCGGTATGACGTCACCCACTGAGTGCCGATTGGTCCATACAAGTATTGGGCTAGCACCATATACCCAAAAACAGTCTCAAGGCGTGAAAATGGGTCATCTACGTTTATATAATCTAGTAAAGTGTTCTACATTTCTGCCCACGCAATATAACGCCAACTCACCTAGTTGCTGCCTTCTATAACAGACATAGTGCAAAAAACTAGCACCGGGGCAGTCAGATCAACCAGAATTAAAAGTACCAGCAAGAAAGGTCACAGTCCAGCAATGATCCTAAGTTAAGGTCAACCCAGCTTTTCAAAGGACCACGTCCAGCCAGCAGTTGGAGACGGTTCAAATGCTTTCACAATTGTCTCCCTCGAGGGAACAATACAGGGCTCAATGAATAGAGACCGCCCAGTCCTGGCACTGTTTAGGTCCCACAAGCCAGCAGTTATTCTCCATAACCTTTCACTGCTGACCTTGTATAAGTTAAGGGTGTCCTTGCTTTATTGAGGACAGGCGCGGTTAGTAGAAGCAAAAACTGACGCCTAAACTGAGGTACCACTTGTGGGTACCAGGAGGTCAGGTTGCCTTATCGTTACTTGTACAATAACAGTGTAATATATATCCATACACAATGACAAACAGCATGATTTACAACTCAGCGAATCTAGCATAATATTTTGTTTTTTAACCCCTCAGCGGAGATATTAATAATTACTTTCTTTGGAGAACAATCACCTTCAAAATAATATCCTGTTTGTGGCGGTCTAAGTCACGAGATTATTAATAGGGATGGGCCCTAATATAAAATATCTTTGAGGTTGAACGGAATAGGAGTAATGGCAGTTTGAAAAATGATGTGGGTATGTGAATCGTTAAACATCACGTTTTGCAGGCAGGGGTGCATGGAGCAATAGGTTATCAGTCTTTTTCTCCCTTGGCGAACGTCGAGGGCTGACATCAAATTCATAATATTTACTGCAATTAATTAAAATTAATATGAGCAGGATATTTTGTATAGAACAACGCTAAATATGTGGACACATTTTCTTCTTCTTCTTCTTCTTCTTGTGATTTACTATAAACATTTATTTTCTCTACTTTTATTATTGTTTTCCTCCAAAGAAGTTTGCATTCTGAAAAATCATGTTATTCCTTTGCTAGTTTTGAGTTAGATATCCACTGAAAATTTTTTTTTTTTTAATAAGAGGTTTGCTTTAGAGCGAAAAATTATGTTTTTCCTATGCAGATTTTGAATTATATATGCATTGAACTTATCTCTCAGACAGTCTTAGTTAGAAATCACCAACGGGGCATAACCCACATCCTTTTCCTCCTTTCCACCCCTTCAAATGCAGGCAAATATTTACACTTCCCCGTAGCGTTAACAAAGCCAGAGATAACTGACCGGCCCATTCACGAAGAGGTGTCACTGTGTTTAGGCACCCTCTCCACCCAGAACACCCACATAGCGCAGACAAATAGCAATACGCCATTCCTATGGCTGAGTTTAGGCATCGAGAAAAGAAAGCGTTTGCTGATAAGTAAACAGAAGCAACAAAAAAGTCACTGTCTGCGCTGGTCCTGTTCCGCTAAAGGATGTGGCCAATCAATGGCGGGGCGGATTAACTGCAGTCAACGGTTTGGTACGTCCAGTTCAGGAATTGTACCTTGAGACGGTTCAGTTCTTTGTGAACTGAGGGTTTAGCCACTGTTGGGCAGAGAATTGATGCTTGATGATTGTTTACTCGGTAGCCATCAAGGAAATGCCTTTTAATTTTTAACAGCTATCTGCATGTGGGAAACTCAAAGGGGATATAAACGTGAAAGAATGGACAAAGAGATGTTTAGAACTGAAGGCTAAATATTAAATAGCTTGTACTCTACACAGAACTGCCAAACAAAGGTGCAGATGTGGGTGATATAGGGGAGACACAGAAATTGATGTAGCGGTTTTCTCTGGTGTTCCGGGTGATAATGGTGATGATAATTATAAACAAACGCGTTAAAAACCCACCTAGTGAAATGAATGACTGTCAGGTAAAAGGTAAAGTTACAGGACGTTGCAATCATCC
The DNA here is from genome assembly GCA_014155875.1 of Cepaea nemoralis. Lineage (NCBI taxonomy): Eukaryota > Metazoa > Mollusca > Gastropoda > Stylommatophora > Helicidae > Cepaea > Cepaea nemoralis. The sequence goes on from JACEFZ010028020.1 coordinate 108,492, forward strand.
CCTGCATGTATTGACTTTATGATTTACAGAGCAGTTTTAGTTCCGTCGTTTGCCATTGATTTCTGAACGGCTGACATTTCATGTCATGGAAATTAATGCAAAATGATCTGTTTCCAAATCGCCCGAGATTGATTTCAATGATGTCGAATCCGCGGACTTGGTGTGTCGGGATATTGTGAAACTACGCTTCTCACTATCGCCTAAGCCACAGACGTCGGATAGGCCAAATAAACTACAATTCTAAGTAACTACAAACAAAATCTTCAATGTCCTCCCAATGGCTGACATAAAGGGAGATGCAGGATATAGCAAGGGATGGAGCAGCTTGGCGTAGTTTGGTTGAGGGGGTTGTTGTTGTTGTTGTTGAAGAAGAAGAAGAAGAAGAAGAAGAAGAAGAAGAAGAAGAAGAAGAAGAAGAAGAAGAAGAAGAAGAAGAAGAAGAAGAAGAAGAACAACAACAACAACAACAACAACAACAACAACAACAACAACAACAACAACATTGGTTATTACCTGCATACAACCTATGACTAACACATCCCGGCCTGGCTTATCCAATAACACAACCACCCCAGGACGTGAACTATCAGAACTCGAACCGCCATCAAACGTTTAGCCTGCCTCGACAGCACCGTGATTACAAACAAACACTGGACCGTTCAATACCAGACCTGGAAACGATGCTATTGATCAGCGAGCATTGTCCACACAGGATTAAAGTGTGTTACTAAACGGCGATTATTTGAACAAGGCCACCAATGGTTTGTTTGACAAGTCCAAGAGTGCTGTTTACAAAACCTGTCAGTAAATTATTTAACATAAATATACATGACGGAGGGAGGAGTTGCGGCGTAGTGTCTCGACACTTGCCTGTTGGGCCTGTGGTCGTGAGTTCGAGCCGAGCCGGGTGTAATTGAAATTATATATCATGAATATACGAATCAAATGGATAGACATTAGAAGTATACGTATCATAGAGTATATACAAATCGTCTATGCTCCAGTGTGGGATAATGAACCGAGGAGGAAGAAGAAGAAAGAGAAGGAGGCGGAGTGGGAGAAGGAGTAGAAGAAGAAGATTAAGAAGAAGATTAAGAAGAAGAAGAAGAAGAAGAAGAAGAAGAAGAAGAAGAAGAAGAAGAAGATACTTATCATGAAGTATACTTAAATTGTATGCACATCGTGAACTATATTTACCACGGATTATACTATCACGCAATATGCCCCCCCCCCCCCCCCCCCCCCCCCGCTGGAGTGTAACTAATGGAGATCCTCAAGCAAAAGTAAATACTATTGCAGCTGCAGCAGCAACAACAACAAACACAAATAACAACATGTCGCTTCAAGACATCAATATTACTACCGCGTATCGATCTCGTGATCGTGCTCCTGCGTCGGCACACAAGGCTCTCCATCATCGTTGCTCTCAATCCGTCCTCTTTCTTGCATCAATCTAGCTAGTTATGTCAGAGAACGCCGGATTTCTGGTCGCACAGCTAGAGTCTGTCTGTCGTCTGCTGTCTCCGTATGTGTGGAGTCGTCTTTTGGGCAGAATGTCGTGAAGAAGGACGAATAAACGGGGAAATGTAACTGTGAACCAGATTATACAGAGAGAGAGAGAGAGAGAGAGAGAGAGAGAGAGAGAGAGAGAGAGAGAGAGAGAGAGAGAGAGAGAGAGAGAGAGAGAGAGAGAGAGAGAGAGAGAGAGAAACAGACAGACGGAGAAGGAGAGACAGACAGAGAGACCAAGAGACAGACAGGCAGATAAAAGCCAACGTTTCAATCACAATATTTATTATCGAACACACACACACACACACACACACACACACACACACACACAACACACTTAGCTAAAGAAACGGAAATATCACAAATAAATAATAGAGAAGTTTCAACGAAAACAATGCTCTACCTAGCTTGCGATATGAAAGTAAGCACAGGAAGGAAGATTATGAGGCTCTCAAGATGCCTGTTCCGCTGTGGAGCTGTCTGCTTTGGATCTCATTCTCCACCTTTGATCTGGTCAATTACCCCCTTCTTCTCCACCCACATAAACATCTCTCTCTCTCTCTCTCTTTCACTCTCTCTCTCCCCGTCTATTTATCTTTCAATTATACATCGTACTATAGTTGTCTACAACACCATTTACACTTGTCTCTTTCTCTCACATATCTCTCTCTCTCTCTCTCTCTCTCTCTCTCTCTCTCTCTCTTACAATTATAGCAAAATACCGGGCCAAGCAAGGTTAATACATCGTACTATAGTTGTCTACAGCACTATTTACCCCTTTCTCTTCCCCTCACATCGGTTCTCTCTCCCTCTCACCCCCCCCCCTCTTAAAAATTCGAGAGGCTTTTTTAAGAGGGGGGGGGGGGGGGGGGGGGGAAAGGAGAGAATTCTCCGTCTGTATGTCTGCAACAAATCGCATTAGCACCCAGCCATCTGAAGCCCTGGAGGTGCTACCGTATGTTTTGCTTATTGAATTGATACTCTCTGTTGAGTTAGTAGGATTCCATTATTTGATGTAGGTCACGCCAAAGAGGATATCTTGTCTCTTTAAGTGAAGGAATTAGAGGCTTCTTTTGGGCCTTGATTAGACCAAGAACAATCGAACAGGAGGAATCTGTTAGGGAGGGAGGCAATGTATGTTGAATTTTGCGCGGCATTATATATGTGTGGTTAAATTTACAAGAAAAGGAGTGGATAGGGATTTTTGTTGTTGTTGTTGCTGTTGTTGCTAGGTGGTCTCTGTGACGAACGCGGTTTAGCCGTCTGTTTCACGCTCTGAAGGTCGTGGGTTCGTTCTCCGGCCTGCGAGGTTCAGCCCGCGAGTGCAGTTTTCTGGAGAACCGTGAGGGTCGTAGCTGGAGCTAGGGGGTTCGTGCTTTATGCGATGCTCTCGGTCTGGAGAATCCTGGGTTTCATAGCTGAAGCTAGGGAGTTCGTGCTTTGTGCGGTGATCTCGACAAGCGGCCTACCGTTCCCCGAAGAGAGACCGAGCCCCATAGGGTAACACCTGTTGCAATAAAGTCGACCCTCTCGACTGTGGTAAGTTAATGTGGTTTTTGCTGGTGTTGTTGTTATTGCTGTTGTTGCTGCTGTTATTGCTGTAGTTGCTGCTGTTGTTATTGTCCCGGTTGCTGCCGCGGCTGTTTTTGTTGCACGAACCCCATCGTTCCATTAGATCAGTCTTATATTACACGAAAACTTTTGCGGAGTGGTGAAGACTATTTTCATGCGGGAAAAAGCAATATACTGGACCTCTATCACCAATGTATGAAAAGGTTTCAGAAAACGAACTGACAGCTCTAGAGAAAGAAAGTTGTGTAGATTCGTGGTCACCCACTCCAGCTGGCAAGGCACATGATTTGATTGACATCTAAAACATGAACATCTTAAAACACCAGCAAGGAAGAGTAAAGAGAGGAGGAGAAAACTGGAAAGAGACAAAGAAAAGCACCGTATTAACGCCATCAACACCCCCAAGGCACATGGTGTTTCTGCGCCAATCCACAATATCTCCCCCACACTGGAAGGTCAAAGGACAAGAAAGTATCTGGATGTCGTCTTGTGCGATCTGGGCATTTAAAAAAAAAAGCATACGGGGAAAATCAATAGCAGGCCAGAATGTGGTTAACTTAACCGGCTCTTTTTTAACGCCAACATTCTACTTGATTTTGTAGCGTAGTGGTTAGCGAACTGGCCTGCTGGTCCGATAGTCTGGGGTTTACATCACTCAAGAGTTTTAAAATGGTTTAAACGACAAGAAAGTGATTCCGAGCCACACAAAAAAGTAGGTTTGGACCAAACCTGGTACACAATCAAATGAACAAGTATTATAATGTAAATTAACAGACAAGTGAGTGTACAGTGATTGGCTTAGAGATATACAAGGTATATTTTTTATGACTGTGCAGTGTTTGAAAATATTGCAAGGTCCAAGTTTTGTATTCACACTCTGTAAAGTTCATGCAAGATAATAGGTTAATAAAATAAATTGGACCGGCAATATCTTCAAACACAGCACAGTCGATACAAATATACCCTGTACATATAGCGAAGGGGAAACTATGACAGACTGCGCAGCATAACAAACAATTAGAGAGACTGAGATTATGAGAGGGGGTGTGGGGGAAAAGATTAGAGAGGCAGAGAGGAGAGCAATGATTAGAGAGAGGCAAAGAGAGTGAGAGAAATAAAACAAACATAATAGACGACGACATAAAGAGAGAGAGACAGTTCTTATTTAGAAGAAAACAAGTTGAACAAGATAGAGGTTTATGCCATGGAATTTAAGAGAATGTCAGGACGAAAACCGGAGGAGCAAAGATGGGAGAGAGAGAGAGCGAGAGAGAGAGAGAGAGAGAGAGAGAGAGAGAGAGAGAGAGAGACAGACAGACAGAGAGAGAGAGGGGGGGGGGGGAGACTAATGCACGATCTAGAACATACCTAGATAAGAGCAACAAATAAGATATCAATACATTTTCCTAAAACCTCAAAACCCCCACTCACATGCGAATTATTACAGATCGCCAGTCAACAAAACAATTAATAACAAACGCCAACAAGCCATAACAATAACAGCCCTGGTCGCACTGGCGAAATGCACAGGCCGTATCTGTGTTTTCTTAAATCCGTTCCAGTGTTTACCTACATCACCCGAAGCGGTAGTTAGGGCCCTGTTTGTTTAATCACAGAGCCGCAGCCCTGGGGGTACAGCACCAGGGCAGCAGAAATGGCGACCGGGCGAGGAAAAGAGCAGCAGATATGATCTCGCGCATGTAGAGAACCAACAAATGCCGCGACCCGATGTCAGCAAACATCACTTCAGCTGATGGATGATGTCCAGTTTATGTCAATAAATGTGCTTTTGGGGAGGGATAAAAGGAGGTCGAGTTTATAACAGAATGCAAAAGAAATACTAAAGTAATTATATTGACTTCATTGCACCGGGGTTTACCTCTTATGGCTAGACCTGTTTCCATTAGGCTTGATGTTGTAAGCGTCGCAAAAAGCATGAATGCTTCAGCTCCAGCGACGATCCTCTGGAGTCTTAAAAAAAAAAATTGACCTCGGGAACCAAAGGACGGAGCAAGGTATCGAACCTTCAACGTTCTGAGCGCGAGGTAGGCTCCATGGATATTCTGGCTACATACAGCTAAGAAGCTCGGCGGATGAATAAAACGCACAGATACAGGCAAACGTTTCGGCCAATGTCTTCCTCAGTGGAAAAGAAAAGAACAAAACGATTATAAATATATAAACCAACCATACACATGTATACTTCCCCGGGTCACTTATTTTGAAAGTTGCATAACCTCTGCAGGAGTTGCAGTCAACACCAGCATTTTACTGCCATTGTTGATGTCTTGGCAAGATTTTAGTGTCACTATCCGATCTATGAATATTGAAACTGTTTTAATATTCAGTTATAATATAGTAGTGAACGCAGTTTCACGACCCCGACACACCAGTTTCAGTTTTCACAATGACATAAGAGTCCGCCATTTAGAAATAACTGGCAAACTACTGAACGTAAAATTTGCTAAACAATTTACAAACAGCCCACAAATGCTGGGTGGGTCTATTGCAGAGTTCTATACAAAGAACACACAACAAACGTTATATATATATAAGGTGCCATTAAGCCATTTGGCCTAGATACCCGTGTATTTAAATATTAGTTTTCATTTTACTTCTGTTTTTCCATATCAAGTTAGCCTGTTGTGTTTAGGTTTTCAGATCAAGTTAGCCTAGCCTGTCGTGTTTAGGTTTTCAAGTGTATCCCTCATCATAAGATTAGGAGGTCAGCATGGCCGAATGAATAAGACCGCTCGTTCTTAAACATCCGTGTGCTGATGCCGAGGTAGCTGGTCAACCCCAACACCCGTCAGGTGGGCTAAAATTTTGACTTCTCGTTCTTGACATGGGGACGTCAATCACAAGTACCTCAGAAGTCGGAGTGGTTTCGCCTGTACGCGAGGGACATTGGTAATTCATTCATTCATTATGTGCGATGGCATAAGCGTTGGCTGCCATCTCACTCGATCACTAGAATCGTGGATCAGCTCCGAGTTTCTGTCTCCACCATGCCACGTGGCCAAGCCATCCAGGTATTTAATTCTTGGTCTGTTCTCTTCGATCTTGCCAGTTGTCACCAAGCTCTCCAATTCATTTTTTCTCATAATATGCCCAAAAATTTTTGACTGTCTACATCTAATGTCTCTAATCAGTCAAGATCTTCATTTGTTTCTTGAAGGACTTGTTCATTGGTTTTTCTATATGTCAATGGTATTCTTTGCATTTTCTGCAAAAACCACATTTCCACAGCCATCAGATAATTTTTCAGCTTGTCTGCTCATTGTCCACGCCTCACATCCATATAACATGTTTTTCATCTTGGAAAAGGCTACCTTCGCCATGGCAATTCTTGTTCTAATCTCTTCAAGGCATCTCCCATCAGATGTTATGACTGTTCCGAAATAGTTGTACCAATTCACTTTTTTAAGAATATGCCCATTTACTTGTATTACACTGTAATACACTGGTAATAGGGAAAGCTAATCCACACGCAAAATGCAGTCCAGTGTACTATATAGAAATAGTAGCACGGGTATGGACTACGCTTGAGTCCTAACCGAGCGAAAGCAAAATTAAAAAACAACATAAAACTAGCCGTCCCTCACCACCCCCCCCCCCCCCCAACACACACACACATCTATTCTTTATGTCATAATCGCATCTCTCAAATCAAATCGAGGAGCTCACCTGTTTCTCCTGGAGACAGCGCATCCTATGCGGCTAACTCACTTAACGCCTAGCGTGGGTTTATTAAAAGCCCATTCCACAGTTTTATTATCCCTTGTCGGTTAGTTACAGCGCCCTGTTTAGAATCTACTATACTCTTTTATCTTACCGCCATTCCCCTTGTTCTGGTCAGCGGAGGCGGGAATCTCCAGGGAAGTAAGTGCCCCTTTTTCGTTAAATGGTGTTAAGTCGTTCTAGTGTACTCCCGCTGTTAATTCTGCAGCCCCGAGATCTGATAACGAGTAGCCATCATTTGTTCTAGACCAGGTCACCAACTGGTCAGTATTAGAGATGCGCCAAGATTGATAAGAAGCTGAAAGAGAGGAATCGATGTAGAGAAAACGCCACTAACAATAGAAACTGCGAACTTTTGACCCGTGGACTTTGTTGTCTGTTGGTAGGGTGTTAAACTAACCACACTTGATATGTTATTAAAACCAGAAGTAAATATGTTACAGATGGAATAGCAATCTATGCGATACTACTCAGCTAACCTTCTATAGTCTGTTTACTTTTGTCTGACCCAATATAAAATTCCGTATCTCAGTAACCAACTGAGGGAAAATGATGAGATTTAGCATATAACCATATCATTATGTCCACCCAAAAAAAAAAAAAAAAGTTCTTGAGATTGTACAGCACATTTAAAAATTTGTTAATATGCGGTATATAATTTACAGGTCAGAGATGAAGTGCACATTATTAAATGTATTACGCCTTCACGCGGAAACATTAGTGTTGAATAATTAATTTTCTCCTGGGACGTGGGATTGGCCTTATAACAAGAGCCTCGCACAGTGGAACGGAGCATTACTGTAAAACAAGTTTGTTAGCGAGAAATCACTAAGTTTTTCACCAAAATATCAAAGAAATGTCGCCGCTTTCCATAATTTAAGTTGCTTTTGGACCTATCAAAGACATATTCCTTGGGTGGGGGTAAATATAAGAGTGAAGGAAAAATTTCATAACGATGCTACAGACAGTTTTCAAATTAATTGATCGTGAATGACGGCATTCATTTCTGGACAGACTATAGCATATATCATCACGGCCTGGAGAGAATGGTGCTGCAGGAAGTGACAAGAGGATCTGGCCGGCACTCAGGACTCCGAGGAAAGGCCAGACGGACACATAATCAGACTGCTACTGGTATCATTAGTATTGGGACTCTTCGCTGGCTGTTCAAGATGAGGACGGAGCACGTATGGGAATATCCAAAGTGTTATGATATCCGTTATTGACTCTACTCAATCTTTCTTTCTGTGCTTAGATAACTACTGTTTAACTTATGAAGAAGAATTAACAAAGGGTCAACTAAAATTTGAAGACATTGGATGTATCTTGACTATAATGTAACGGAACAGTCATAAAGATTTCGTAATTAAACTCTCCTTCCATTTTCTTCTGCTAAAAAAAAGACGATAGGGTAACAAGTGACTTAGCTTAACAAAATAGAACCAGAAACTTGTAATAACAAATGGCACCATCGTGGTAGCGATATCACACATCTAGTGCCGTTTGGTCACGAAAATATGAGAATACAAATGTATCCACAACAGCCTAAACATGTCACGGAAACGGTCCCTTATTTGTTTATATTTCTAGGACTTGACTTCTTTACCTTTTATTTCTTCCCTTTAACTGGAGAACTAGACCACTAAAGTCCGAAGATGACCTACGGCAGTAGCCGCCTATAATTCTGCCTCTTCGCTTGTAAGCAGATAACTAATGTTGAATAACCTGATCCAAGATCCAATTGTGTGAGATGGCTTAACATGCCCCCCCCCCCCCACGCTTTATCAGCATGATGATGATTGTTGTGTAGGAATGTGACAGCCTCCAACAAGTGTGGAATATGGACCAGTAGCATAAAGGCTTCAAGAACTAAGTGACCGCACATAAAGCTCTTCAATCTCAAGAGGCTACAGATCAGCGGCAGATAGAACTGCCCATTGAAATCCCAAACACCATCTATCACTGCCAGGGCGGCAATAAACTGGACAAGAGCGTAACCAACCCCAGGTGTTTTCAAGGTCACAACCTGATTTAAATTCCCGGGCCGGGTGGGACTTCATTGTTACGGGTGTTATCTGTTGCCAATCTAGGTGATCCCGATGGGTGGTCAGGGAGAAAATTTATTGTAGCCGGTCGCCAGAACTGACCACTAGGTGGACATCAAGTGTGTACAACTGGAATAATAGTAACTTTATCTGGGGTTAGTCACTTTGATCAAGCATTCTTCCCTTCTGTCCAGAGCGGGTCCTATCACAAATCCCCTTGTCATTCACTAGGGTTATTTACTATTTCTGTGGAGTTGCTGCCGTTTAGTGATACCTCTTCGGGGTCGTCATTGGTGTTGGTAAATGTATATGGGCCTCTTGGCTTTGGTTACCAGCAACGTTCAGTGGTAATCCTTTAGTGGTTATTGGAAATCTCCAGTTGCAGACTTCAAACACAAGGCGAGGCCCTGGTGTTGCTTCCTTCACGACCCCCTCTATCCCTTCATTTCGCCATCTAATTACCTACCTATCTACCAACTTTACATACCTGTGAGTAATTTATTATTGGTAATGCACATTTTCCATGCGTTTCAATGCATATTATTATGTTGTCGTCGTTGTCTAAGATTAGCTTCATAAGTGATGCATAAATGAAATAATGTATGAGAGAAGTGCAGAATGTCAGGCAAGCCTGCGCGTCCAATTTACCCTTTGAAAATACAGTTTCTTCTTTGGTACCTACCTACCTACCTACCTACCTCTTTTTATAACACAAGCCGTGTATCGTTGGTGATCATCCCAATGTCATGTTGCCTGCCAATCATTCCTGACCCGTGTGTTCCTCCGTGTCATGATGTCAAACTGTCCAGAGTCTTCTATCTTGGCCTCCCCCTCTTGCACTCCAGCTTTCCTGTTGCGACGACATACCCCAGCTTTCCTCTTCTCATGACATGCCCAAAGCATGTGGACTGTCCCCTTCTGATGAAAGTAGTCCCCTCTCTGTGTAAGTCAACGCCTGTCTCAATATCGTCATTGTCCTTTCTATTCGTTCACGGCGTTCTCATAACTCATTCATCTATATAACCACGTCTCCTCAGCATCTGCCTATTCACCTATGTGCCTAACTATCTACTTAAATATTGCAAGTTCTTGCCATCAACTCTAGGCAATTTTACGTTCAGTAGTATGGCACTATTTTCAAAACGAGAGGTCAACGTTTAAGCCCAAATGACCGGAGTAGGTAATGACCCTACTACTACTCCGCCATCAGCGCACACGAAGTGCAAGAGCGAGCGCTCTTAACGTTTTGCGATTGATCTCTACCTACCTTATAAAAGTATATAAAAAGTTAGGTGCATATCCTTTGCGGACATAGCAGTCAACCCCAGCATTTTTTGGCTGTTCGTGATTCCTGGGCAAGTTTGCGTTCAGTAGTTTCCCGTTGATTGCTGAACGACCGGCACCCATGCCATTTCATACAACGCAGTTAGTTAATAGTTAAATTCTTCATAGTTCCCCATTACTCATAGTCAGTTCTAATGTTCCCGATTTCAGGCTTGAATTTCCGTTCATTAAAACACCTACGTATGTACCTGCACTACTTGCCTGCCTGTCTACACAACCTGTGTCTCTGTGCCTACATACTCTTAGCGCTCCACCATATGCCATCTCACTTATAACCCACCACTTGGCACGCTTCCTGATTCACCACGTACCCAAGTACTCAAAGTAAAATGATAGTTTTAATAAGCCTTGTCTCCGCTCAATAGCCTCATTACAGGCGATTTCAATCAAAACACTTCTCTGTGCGCACAGCAATCAATAGATGGACACTTTAGGCAATAGGTGCATACCTATTTAGTCGCTGTCGTTGTGTTTCATTCATGTCTGAAAAACACTTGATGTCTTTTTTTTTATTCGCTTGCTTTGAATTCCAGTTTAGAGCACATTTGATTCGTTCGTGTGGACCAGCTTTTCATATTACCCGTAACCCCCACCATCAGGCGAATCCATTCTAACTTCTGGGGCATGTGTAACTTGCGCCCTAAAGTCAAGGATGAGAAGTCAACATTTGAATCCAACTCACCAGTGTAGGTATTGAACCCGCTACGCGCCATCAGCGCTATGGAAGTTTAAAAGCGAACGCTCTTGTCCTTTAGGACAGGCAACTTGCATTTCATGGTATGAAAAGCGAATGAAATATGTTGATTTATATTCACATTCCGTTAAAAGGGGTCTACGGACAAGACAACCGACTACCTTTCACCGGGTTTGGTCTCATATGGCTCGGTCTCTTTCCGAAGGGTGACCTGCTTAAAGCTTAGCACAGAGCACCAACTCCGTAGCTCTAACGATGACCCTCAGGGTCTCCGAAAATAAAAATGCACCGGTGAACGGAATGACCATTTAGAAACGACCCAAGACCGTGGTACAGTGGCGCAGACAGTTTGACCGACCCCCAACGAAGACACCAGAAAGTATAGGACACGAATGCTACCCCTTAATTAAATAAGCCAGTCAGCACTCGATGACTAATGTAGTAAATATAGCTACCAACTGACAGTATACCACAACAAGCAATGATGTACAGACCAAATGGAACAATCAAGCCCAAGCCCATAAACGGGCATTCCCCCGCTGTTTATGCTTCACATCGACACTGCAAGGTACAAGAGGAACAAGATGTGATGAGATGAGAGGTCAGAAGCACCTTTACTTCCCAAAACAGTTTCCAGCCTCATGTTAGGATGGAGCGACATAATAGCCCAAGTCCACTTAAAAAATAAAGAACGCAGCATCGAATAGGATCCGAATCAATACTACCGGTTTGGCAAGAAAGCTCACTAGTTTATGAGAGGGAAAAGTAGATTAACTCTATTTATAGCGGACATAGAAAAACGTCTGCCTCGCGCTCCGAAGGTTGTGGGTTCGATTCCAGGCTACGTCTTTCGGTTCAAGAGTGCATTTTTTCTCGGAGACTCCTGGGGGTTGTTGCCGGAGCTACGGAGTTCGTGCTTTGTGCGATGCTTTCTGCAGGTCGCCCTGCGGAAACAGACCGAGCCATATGGGATAAAACCCGGGGCAATGAAGTCGATCCTCTCGACTTTTAAGTCTTCTTGTAATAGGAAAAACTCATTTTTAGACGCAATATCACGCACTGTAAGAGAAAGACAAAACACTACAATTAATGCAAGAAACTAGGCAATTAAATCAATGGGCGACAAATAATACACCTCAAGGCATATCAACTGAACCAGGGTAATTTAACAATGAACAGTTCAGAATATCTAGTTATCTTTCGTGACCAACTGTCTGCTGTCTAGTTAACGCGCGAAAAGTTAACAAAATACCGTGCGTTGTTAGCAGACGCGGATGAGACAGCCCAGCACGAGATGCGACCATGCACACAACCAGGTACAGATGAGCATGGAGGCGTGCATTCTTTCACGAACCCGGGGATCAGCCCCCTAAATTAAAAGTCAACAACGCACAAGTTCTGTCTCCTGCCTCCTCCGTCTTCTCGAGACTTCAGCAAAGCAGAAACACATGCTGCTAATGGACACTAGACGGGACGAAGGAGTAGAAGAAACATGAGGCGAGAGCGAGAGAAAAAATTAGACGGGTGGATAAAAGGGCCCTGATGTCAATTCATTATTATGTAACAAAGACATTTCAGGCATTGACATCTAACCCAAAGATTAAACTCTTCCACAAAACTAAATGATTAATTGAATAATTTTGTGGGAATACCTGACTGTTGCAAATGGGAGAACGAATGCCAGACGACAGAAGCAGAAAGTAATCTCCGCTAATCTAGTACTGGACAGGCTGGTACACATAATTCGTTGGCGAGTAAACATTTTCCATTATATTCCACGGCATTGTTACATGATCAAAGACTGAACCCAGAAGCCACCCAATTCCAGTTTGCATGACAAGGAGTATGGGTTTAATTTGGATTCAATTCTAGCTTTGACTTCTATCTTGTTTACATTTTCCTCGAATGTAGCCTTTTTGTCTCATTTCAGAAGATTACTTTTTTCCTGTATATAAATGATCAGCAAGGCCATCATTATAGAAGTGCAGTGGTTCCTAAATCAGCATGGCGTGTCGCTACGCCCACGTAATATCAATACCAACGATATTTGCTGTGAAGGAGAGACTGCTAAGACGACAGGTGAAAACCTCATCACAGTATGCCATGATTGTGTAGATGTGAACGCGTAACATATTTCTGCCCAGCGACAGTATCTGCCATATAATGGTGCTACAACTAGCACTACTATCACCACCACCACCACCACCACTACTACTACTACTCTTACTACTATTACTACTACTATACACTTCTAGTGCACTGGACTGATTTTTGCATGTGGATTAGCTTTCCCTATTACCAGTGTCCTTCGCCATCAGGTGAACAGAAAACACTCAGACTTCCGAGACACTTGTAATGTGCGTCGCCAAGGAGGAACAGTCAACATTTGAGTCCAGCTGACTGATGTAGGAGTTGAACCCGCTACCTTGGCATCAGTACACCAGATGTTTAAGAACGAGCGCTCTTATCCATACGACCTTGCTGACCTCACTAATAGTAATAAGAATAATAATAATGAGTGCTACCCTTACTACTACTACTACTACCACTACTACTATTACTACTACTACCACTACTCCTACTACTACTATATAATGCTACAATGAGTACTACTACTACTCTTACTACTGTTACTACTTTTATGACACATACCATTACCACCCTTCTTACGATTATTTTTACTACTAATACCACTATAAAAACATCCCGTGTAATCTGTCAATGTTTTCAGCTCTCACACAGGGCGAAAGAAACCAACACAAAAGACAGTTGAATACTGGAATGTTGACTCTAGGAGTCCTAACTGCACTACCCCACTGCAGAAACAAAATGGTCCAAGCCAAGAATGACCGCTAGTCGTGCTACTGGTGGCCGATGGAATCATCCCGACCACTCCAAGAAAGAATGGAAATGAATGATGACACTTGAAAATAATGACCTAATGAAGGGCCTGGACTCTCGGAGTTTCAAGAAGCTACCGGGCTTTTAAATCACCGTTGGTATTTGCGCTCACCACCACATCTGCTGGTCTGATTGTAATCATGGTGTGTAGTGCGCCCGGGGTGCCTGTCTTGTCTTTTCTCTTGCGAGCCCGGGTTCTGTTTTGTTGACTTTGCTACTGCTGCCATGAATGGACGTGTCAGTACTGTAGGCATGAATGCCGCACCTGCTGCTGTAGACGGCTCATGATGCTGTAGTTGATGTTATCTGGCTGGCGGCGAAAGGTATATGGTTTACTCCAGTGATATCCTCGTCGTGATCACCGTTATCACCATCAAGTGCCTTGTCCACTGCTGTCTCCACATTTTGCCGATCTGCAATACAATGTAGAAAATCGTGTGCCTTCATGCTGCCATTCCATGATGCAATGTTGTAAAGAATCTTCTTTCCCTGTCTTTCCATAAATCGTTCCAGTTGCTACAATGTGCTTCGGTTCTTTTCTTATAATGTGACTAAACATGTTGCTATCTCTTTCTGATATTTTTAGATTGCTGTCTTTGTGTCCCAGCCTCTATCCATATGTTTTTATTACTCATGTTAGTATTTTTCAGCATTCATCCGTAATACCACTTTATGTAGTGGCTTCATCCCCCCCCCCCAACGGCTTGCTTACTACATGCTGACTACGCTACACTAAAGGGGTGTCTATATAACGCTACACTAAACGGGTGTGAATATAACGCTACACTAAATGGGTGTCAATATAACGCTACGCTAAACGGTTGTCAAGATGACGCTACACTAAATTTGAGTCAATATAACGCTACGCTAAACGGGTGTCAATATAATGCAGGCAACCTATACTTCTCAGGACTCCCTGATGCTGATGCTAGGCTAGGTAAAACGTGGAGAGGGGAACACTAACGCTGCAACACAGTCATTGTGCTGATGGTACTTGGATATCGGGTTGTACGCCAATCTCACCCAAACGACCTGTAAACAATACAAAATAACACAAAGTAATACAAAGTCAGATTTACCTGGGACAGTCACTGAACCGTTACCACCCACTACCCTGGTATCATCCTCTACCTCGGTCCCCCTGACCCACAGAGGCTATGTATAAAAGAGGATAAAGAATACATTCGTGGTAGCTGTACAGCCTCGGAGTGAGACAAGTAATATGTTTTTAATTTTCTCTTCATTGCTATCATTTTTATTTCTCCATCTTTTAATTCATCTCATCCCGTCCTTATGCTTTAATGTAGTCACCTGAGGATCTTCTCCTGTACCATATGTTGTGTTTGTACATGTATTTGTTTGCTGATGAAGGCTGGTCGCTGCAACGTCCTGTATGTGTAGTTATTATGTTCTGTAAAGCTGCATTACTTTGTGTTATTTTATAATATTGACATTTCCACAGCTTTACCGCAGTTCCACCAAATTTTACTCAGACGACCTGAACGTTAATGAATCGGACTTAAAGAGTTAAACTTCGGAAGGATTCACAACCAACCACAACCGACCAACCAAACCAACCAACCAACCAACCACCACCAACCAATGAGTCAACCAACTAACCAACCAAAGGACAAATAATTTCACAGAATAAACAACAGAAAAGTCGACATCTCTGCCCTTGCCAACAAACAAGCAAACACCACAAAGAACTCTCGAAAAGAACGCAAGAACGACAGAGAAGTTAAGGTTAAATGTAAACACGATAGTAAAACACACCCATCCTTCTCCCCCAAATGCCGACATAACAGTCGTTTTGCACTTTCCTCCACGAAAACTGTAACAATATTATATCAACCCGACAGAACAATGGACGATGTTGTCCCCACACAGACCAACCAATCGATGACGTCTTACACACAAGCCACCCGCTTCGTTCCCACAAATTTTAGACCTTTCAGGATTCAGACGGACACAGTTCTTCTTTCTCTGCCTCTCCCACTACTCCTCTTGCTCATCCACGATCTGTTTTCTTCCGTTTCCCTCCTCTCTCAGCCATTTTACTCGAAAACTATCATCTTCTTTCATTATCATTTAATTCGTATGTCGTAATTTAAGAGGAAAGTGAAAGAGAGAAAATGCAACACATCAGTTACTGTTTTAATTCTATTAAATTCAAACTGCTCTGGCTTTTTTTTTTTAAATTTAGATTTATTCTCCTTTAATTCCCTCATCCCTACACTCCCCAGCGGGCGTGGTTTTAAAGGGTTATTTTTAAATGATAAGGGAAATCGACTTCTCCCGCTAAAAATCGAATTAGAACCCAGGAAATGCATGTAGTGTATCCAGAGCCGGGCGATTTTCTACCAACACAAGCGGCAATTACTTGTATTTGAAGCTGGGTTTCATTGGTTGGTTTGGTTAAAATTCCTCAATCTTGTGCTTGAAAGGCAACTGGCTCTTTCTCGAAAACTCTGAAACGTGGGTATATGGTGCTAGCCGCGTCGGAGAAGCACCTGGCCGAGTAGCCAGAACGGCGGACACCCATTCAGGAGACGGGTTCGAGTCCAAATAAGATTATGGATTTTTTTTTTTGTGTAGGAGGAAAAAAACACCCCCCTTAACTAGGGTTGTCAGACGTCCGGCAAAGAGAGGACATGTCCTCCTTTTTAGCTTCGTGTCCTCCGTCCGGCAGGCAAAGCTAAAACCTTTAAAATGTCCGGCTTTTTAAATATTTTATGTTATCATTGTTTATGTATTGTTGTTACAACTTAGAATGTATCTACACTCTACCGTGTGTTTACATTCTTTATTAAAACCCATTGCTTAATAATATTTATTTAATTTTCCTATTTATACCAAACTTGAAACTCCAATTATTTGTATAATTTGAATCTAACTGTTGCTCTATTCGGCAACACTAACAATGCTGTAGTCTCTATGGTCAAAATGTTAATGTTAGGTTGGTGTATGAAGCACGCATTAGTTACTTAGAAAAGTGGTTGAAACTTTTTGATGAATTTCAGTGCTTTGGTTGGATGTACTTAAATAAAATCAAAGACTGTACATTTGATGACCTTTTGACAAGCATATTGTACTTGAAAGAGAAGGGTATTATTGTAGATGATGTGCAATTATTTGACCAATACTGCAATCTTAAATCATTTGTGCAAGACAAGAATGAACAGTTTTTTTTAAAGACTCTTGCACGAACAGTGGAGTTTATTTTTCCAAAGTTGCCCAAATGCATGTTGCTTTTCAGAGTTACTTAAAATGTGTGAAGTATTCTTCTGTATCCCTGGACACGATGGCAATGTGGAAAGAGTGTTCTACTTGATTAATGCTCGATGGACAAAGGAAACGAACAGACTCTTACTGGACTCTGTAAAGGGCATCATTCTCACAAAGTACAATTTGAAGAATCTTACCTGTGAACAGTTTTATGCATATGTGATTGCTAACGAGGATCTTCTACGAAAAGTTGGCTCCTCCGAGAAATATGTTGCGTAATTAATAAACAAAAATTATAAAGTAATAATTTACAATCGGCTGTTTAAATAATGTTTATAAAGGCATGTTGAAAAAGGTCTCCATTTAATTTATATTTATTTTTTAACATGATTGTTTCTTTGTGGATTCACTAACAGTAAGATATACACTTATTGGCAGCTATTGTAATAAAATTGCTCTGATAGTGGGTTTATTATGGAACTATTTAAATGAAATATTCAATATGTCCTCCTTTGTCCTCTTTTTTGTCTTATTATGTCCTCCTTTTTGTCTTATTATGTCCTCCTTTTGGTATCTACGTATCTGGCAACCCTACCCTTAACCTGCACAGTTCGCGTCGACTGTACTAGCCAGGCGGCCTTAATCCTACAGGATTTAAAAACAAGAAAACCTGTCCTACACTGCAAGGGGCTATTGGCAGTACTGACGTATTTTATTTGCTAGTGGCATATCTGCATACATCAATAGGGACTCAATTAGTGATGGGGTCAATATCACATCGACGGCCTTTATTTCCTAGACCATTCATTGGTACCTATATTAGGCTTCGGGGAAAATGTTTAACAATCCTATTCTTAGTCTATCTAATCCTATTCAAACATTAAAATCATGAAACCGTTACCAACTGTATTCTTAATCTATGTAAACTAGACAGCCATGACATATCTGTCATTTACTGCCAATATAGTACATTGCGGTGTGTGACGGGGAGAGGGGGGGGGGCGGTCTTGAACCTGAGGAATTAACACCGTCTGACTAGTTCAGTTGTCAGAGGAACGAAAAAGAAAAAGCATCGGCACAAATGAATAACTACATATAACTCAGTACACACACAACTACCAACTGAATTCGGCAAACACGTTTAGTTACTACTGAAATGTACAATAATAATTTTTATTTTTAATTTCCAGTGTAAAGTGTTTACTTTTTTTTAATAAGTTCTGTGCAAATTCGTTTAAAAAAAACAACACGCAAATGGAGACTGACTACCCATGCCCCTGCGTTGATGGCAGACCTAATAACAAACAACTCGAAGATAATTCATAGCCAAACATGAACTATTTTGGTTGGTACGCAGAGAGAAAAAAAAAATAAAACAACAACATAGCTGAAGTGTTTTGAATGTTGAAATCAATAATCATACAAATTTCCCCCCGCGCCAAACAGCCATTGTTTGTTCAATTCTTCTTTTTCCCTCAATCCTTGGCGTTCTCTTTATCAAACAGTAATCCGGCGTTTCTATTTGTCAGTCACGGCCTCTCCACTAATTCTTTCTTTCATGTTTTTTAAGACGCATATCTTTGTTGGTCGTGCATTTCTGCCTCGTCTTGAGCCGTTGTTTATTCCGTGCTGCTGGAGACGTTTTTGAAATAACAGTTATCAATAAGTTTTTTGACATCAAGTAGGCGGGCGGGGGGCGACAAGTCGATGAACGTGGGCTGTTAACTTCATAAGCATTCTTCGGTATTCATTTCTGTTGTATTGGGGGGTCATAATTTTCATTCTCGTCACTGCCTCCATTTGTTTAGTTTCCTACCTCTATTTGTTTATTCAAGGTCTGCGTGGACCAGAGATTTAACATGTTGGCGAACTCTCTGCCGACGGCGGAGCAGTGGGTTCATTTCACACAGAAGTCATTTGGACTTAAATGTTGACTTCTCATTCAGCAAACTATCGAACGTACGACTGCCTAGTAAATGATGAACACCAGTTAATGCTGGGGTTGATTGTAAAGCCCTGTTCAGTTATATGCGAAATTGTAAAACTAATGTATTTATCGTCTTAAAGGTACTGGATATTACAGCGGTATATAGTAAAAGTAGAGATTATTTATCGTCTTATAAAGTACTGGGTATTATAGAAGTAAGTGGAAGGAGTAGAGATTATTTATCGTCTTATAAAGTATTGGGTATTATAGAAGTAGGTGGAAGGAGTAGAGATTATTTATCGTTTTATAAAGTACTGAATTTTATAGCCGTAGATGGAAGAAGTAGAGATTACAGGACAAACTAGACATTGCCAAAATGAAAGCTATAGTGATCACACCAGGATTCGAACTTGCGGCTTTCACAAGGCGATAGCCCTGCCCCTGTTGAGGGAACAACTGTACTTCGACAAATTAGCCATCTAGACACCCTTGAAAGGGGTGTCTTCATTAGCCGAAGTCTATCATATGACCCACGACTATAGAATATGGACATAATTCGACAAGACTCTTAAAACTACTTTCTCGTATTCGCTAACTTTCTTTCCGTGAATCTTTTCAGTTGTCACCAATGAAATATTTACAATATTTGGAGGAAACATGATATGCTTAGGCTTAATCCCAGACAGTCCGTGTAGGTGGGACTGAATCCTAACACCACATCCTAACATCTCCTCTGATGTGAAGTTACTGAACCTGTCTTGCACACCCCGCTGGTTTTGTGTAGCTTGGAGAGGGGAAGATCTCTGCAATTCTCCGAATGTTACTTTGACAAGAATTAAACTAGTTTCTTCCAGAGAATTCACAACCCACCAACTCGCCAACCAAGGCACACTCACTGTTAGGCGCAGCGGTTGGGGTAGATAATGATGGCGTTCTAAGGCCAGATGTATTGCTGTTGTTACATCATACATAGTTTATGTATTGATTTTCAAGAACTCTTCTTTCCCGCAATAACAGCCACTAATAACACTTGACAAAACTAATGATAACATGGATAACATGTTCTATTGTCTGACAAGCCTTAAGTTAAATTATTCATAGCCTTTTGTTGCCGTTGAGCGCAGTAAACGATAACATTATTTATGATATGGTTCCCGATACAGTCAGTATACTTTCCCGTCTATGGGCGCCGATCTTGTTTTTCTTCTTCGTTGTCTCTACAGCTGATTCTATGCTTCTTTAGAACACGCGCCCTTTATTGCTATTTATCAACTGATGTGTTATTAGCCCATGTTTGTGCCGACTATCGGGTACTTGTTACACTGTCGACATTACTATTTTATAACATGTATGGCCCACTGGGTGATCTAAAATCATTCATACTAGAGATACCATTGCAGTAATAGACAAACTTCAAGCGAATCAAAGAAGAAGAAGGAGAAGAAGAAGCAGAAGAAGAAGCAGAAGAAGAAGAAGAAGAAGAAGAAGAAGAAGAAGAAGAAGAAGAAGAAGAAGAAGAAGAAGAAGAAGAAGAAGAAGAAGAAGAAGAAGACTATTTATAACCTACTTGCAATAAACTTGAACCTCCCCCACTCCCACCCAACCCTCAGCCTACAAGATAGAATTATAGGAGGAAGCATACAGACCTCAGTTGTTATGTTCGTCTTATCAGGCCTTTGTCAAATGATAAACCTGCCACGCGCATCGTGTCATACCGTGTTATCATGTCATCGGCTTGCTGTTTTATCATCGTTAAATATATCACCCTCACAGCGGGGTCAGTGTTCCTGGGTCATTTCGATTACGTAAACTCCAGCGTCAATAAACAATCCAGGCCTACTGACAGGTGATGGTAGTGGTAGTAGTTGTGGTGGTACTAAACACAGTAGTAGCAGTGGTGGTGGCGATGGTGGTAGTAGTAGTAGTAGTAGTAGTAGTAGTAGTAGTAGTAGTAGTAGTAGTAGTAGTAGTAGTAACAAAAGTAGTAGCAGTAGTGGTGGGGAAATAGTAGTGTGGTGGGGTAGCAGTAGTAGTAGTAGTAGTAGTAGTAGTAGTAGTAGTAGTAACAGTAGTAGTAGCAGTAGTGGTGGGGGAAGTAGTAGTGGTGGTGGTGGGTAGTAGTAGTAGTAGTAGTAGTAGTAGTAGTAGTAGTAGTAGTAGTACAGTAGTAGTAGCAGTAGTGGTGGGGGAAGTAGTAGTGGTGGTGGTGGGTAGTAGTAGTAGTAGTAGTAGTAGTAGTAGTAGTAGTAGTAGTAGTAGTAATAGTAGATACTCGACTGGTAATATGGTCAATATTACGACGCCCATCTTCACTTCTATAGTGGCCAGAAAATATTGCCATTAATGTTGCACGCACCATTTAGCTTTTACGTCCACCTTCGTCAGGGTTTAGATTTCACCTACAGCATTTTTACAACGCACATTCCGATCTACGTATTATCCCTCTTCCGCCATGGTGGCTATGATTCACAAACGATAACTATCTGATAACAGCGTTATTGTTACACCAGTTCCCGGGATTTCCTCTTTCATCTTGTGTTTGGTAACACGCAGGCGACACAAGCACACACCTCCACACACATCATCAGCAACTGGAATGTTCTACACAGCGGTTACCAGTTTGATAAAAGGCGGGTACAGAGCAGAAAACGACACAATGCTCTTTCCTACGGTCCATTTCACACAGCCGGTAGGAGTTTACGGTTTCTCTATAGCGTGTCCCGGCGCCTTGGTATCTCAGCTGAATTTGTACTGGGCACCGCTATCGGATTTCGACTGGCTCACGTCACACTCTATTTGCTTGATACTGATAAGAAATAACGTCAGAATCTCTGATACGTTCTCCACAAACAAAACACCCTACCTATCAAAAGCCCTTTATTCATAAGTTAAAAAAAAAAACATAAGACGGGAAGGGGTTTGATCCCCTACATACAGACAATCTGATCCTTGGTGGCAAAGTGGTCAGTGCGCTGGTCTGTCATGACAGTGGCAGGAACAAAGGTGGATTATTTTTCTCCGGCCAGTACGACGCTTATCGTCATAAAAATAGCCACCAAACATTTTCAGAAATGTCTAGGAATTGTGTTGAGAAGGATTGGCGACGGGAAAGAGAGCTAGCTATCCCTCCTCATATATGAAGCACTAACACCCCATATTCTAGCGGCAGTATCAGCTTTGGGACTACCTTTACTTATGAAAAAAATAGGACATATAAAGAGTAGAATACGGTAAAAGATTTCTTACGGTCCATTTCAATGAACTGTTTGAGCTGTCCCCCTCATACAGTAGTTTGTCCTTTAAGGCAAGGTGGTTCGCTTAACAATGGTTTAAATTCCCTGGATTTCCGTCTCATGTACAGTTGCCTTTAATCTATAATCTCCTTTTAGACATGCTTGGATGAAAGCATTAGAGTCACGGGGTTTTCTGAACATTCCATCACAGTGGTTACAAGAGAGCTACATGAGAAATGGTAGAGCTCGGGGTTAGGGATTATATTGAAGATTGTGACTTGGTATGCATCAGTTATTAGTATAAACATGAGTGACGAATAACAACGGCTAGAAGCGACACGGTAGAAAGAGTACTGTAGAAGCAGACCGAGCTGGGAGTTGGCTGGTGAAGCAACTGGAAGACTGAACTATTAAGTCGGATGTATTGGTGACTAAGTCAGGGGAATGGAACGTCCGGCCAGCGGACCGTATACGGCCAGCAAAATCATTTGGTCATGGCCTGCCAAGGCAATCGCAGGCGGGAATCGAAATTCTGAACAATTATCAATATATTTAGTGGTAACTTCACCAATACTAGCTACCATCCTATGCCTCAAAGAGAAGACAGGTGAGTTAGTTAATTGGTTGACAAAATATAGAAGGCTAACTTTGAAGTTGATAATTTTGTATGGCCCACAAATGCTGTTATACGTATCCAAATGGGCCTTGACAGAAAAATAATTCCCCATCTCTGATCTAAGAGGGTGTCAAGTTGGTCATGCTTCAAAGGCACTTGTTCTTGCAGTGAGACTGTTGTCATTTGGAAGTGACAGGTTGAATCCCGATCGTAGCTATAGCTTTCAATTGTTATGTTGTCTGGTGTGTCCTCTAGTCTCTACTTCTTTCATCTACTTCTATGAGTGCCAAACAATACATGTTTAGTTATTTATGTACTTAAAAGGGTTTAAAACTATGGTGCTAAGGTTGTTGCAGAGACTTATCTTAGCCTGGTACAAAGTACCATCTGAACTTCCGCAAAGCTCTCAACCTCCCCGCACACGGAAGCCATAGAGCTGTGATAATTTTGTAGTCGAACGTGTTACCTAATCGTTAAACCGATGTGACTGTTACATACCACCAAAAGTAAATGATCAAATCAAATAATTGCTAATGCAATCGTTTAATATTGCTTTAAATAGAAACTGGTATTTCACCGAAACAAAACTTTCTAACCATATCACAGACATGACAGATGGCACAGAGGGAAAATAAATCCGCAAGTAATTCCTAGCTTAATAAAACATATAGGGCAGAATGAGACGTAAGAGGGCATGATATCATAATCTGATTTATCTAATTTTAATGCACAATTATAAGCCCTGACTTTTAAGTGAATATTGATTCTCCCCCTCTCCCCCCTCTTACCTTGCTAGCCTCAGGGAGCTCCCCCGTATTCTGAATTTCCCAGTGTGCCACGCTACAACCAGCCCACGGACTATTCTGGAATGCACCTTACACCAGACGCCACTGTTGGGTCGGCTGTACAGTGTAACGATTACACCAGACATTTATGGCAACGGCAAGCCGAAGAGAATGAGCCCCATTCACTTGTAGTGGGCAATATAATAGCCGTTAATGAGACACCAGTCATGTTGGGAAATGTCGCTTCACTTCTGCAAGATATGGGGACATACAAATTTGGATCCATTAAAATGTCAATTTATAGACTTGGCCTGGACGTCAAGAGTGTTTTACCGAGCCGGTGTAAAGTCAGCGTAAAACATAAATATGAAAAGGAGAAGAAAAAAAAACGTCGGTGGGAAGTAAGATTAAGTAAAATATGATATTTTGTTCAGACTTAGAAACGGAAGATGAAAAGTTGGGGATCCTTTTACACGCACTGAACCGCACTGGGCATATGATGCCTGACCCACATGCTTATCTGTGCACTAAGTGGGTGAAGTGATCGAAATAACGCTGACTGTTTTTACTTCCCAAGACATTTCCTGATAACCATTTTGAGGTGGGACGACATAGAAGTTCAAGTCAATTTTAAACATTCCAATCACTGTCCTCTCACAATGTATAAGTGTAATTTGTCTAATCATTTTAGGGTTTCTATTTCTTTCGAGAAAGATAAGTGTCCGGTCTCACTACGCATCTCACAAATTCTGGGAGTCTCCGTGGCCAAGTCGTTGCCTCGCGCTTCAAATTCCACGGGTTCGATCCCGGGCTGCGTCGAGTGCAATTTTCTCGGGAGACTCCAGGGGGTCATCGCTGGAGTGACGGAGTTCGTGCTTTATGCTACGCTTTCGGCAAGCCGTCTTGCAGAAGGAAACAGCAATATGGGATAAAACCCATTGCAATAAAGTCGATCCTCAATTCTTTTAAACAATTTTTCTTCCGAGATATCTAGGTATCCGATCTCACTAGCCATAAGATCATCATCATCATCATCATCATCATCATCATCATCATCATCATCATCATCATCATCATCATGTGCCGTGCCGGTCATGTTTCGCCATCTCACACGATCACTAGAATCATGAATCAGCTGCCTTCTTGTCTCGACCATACCACGGATAAGATCAGGTCGCGTATAATATCATCAGGCACCAACAGCTCTTGGAACAATTCCCTGCCTTACGTTGGGATCTGATGGGTCGTTTGCTTCGTGCAGAATAGCATGCATCGATTCAGAGGTCGCGAGTTGTGAGCATTCGCTGGAACTTTTCTCCAGGACACTCTGGTGCGGTTGGAAATGAACAGGCAGACAGATTGGCTGGTGCCGCGTCATTAAGGGGTGATTCGATGCATGATAAGGCAGATGTGGGGAAGGCCCGCTTGGAGCATGTGAATAATGCATAAGAACAGATATACTATCATGGTGTAGAGAGAATGCAGCAGCAAAGAGTGGTCAGAGGATCTGGTCGACAGTCGTCACTCAGAAGTGAAGTAAAGCAATGACGGACATATAATCAGATTGTAACGGGCACCATTAGTATTGAAACTCGTCGTTGACTGTTGAAAATGAGGGCTGAGCGCTTATAGGAATGCCCCGCTGTCGGTTCTTGACCCAACTTAACCCTTAGGTGTACATGACAAGCTCCAACCACAGCTTACCCTCCACGGTTTTCATTTATTTCCTAAAGGTAGGTCTCACTCGAAAATTACAACACACACACACACACACACACACACACACACACACACACACACACACACACACACACACACACACACGCACGCGCGCACACATAAAGGATAACATAATATTTTAAATAATGAAATTACAAAAACCGCCAACTCTGCTGTCTACGCAATGGAGACATGAAACCTCACAGCATGCATTTTCTACAACAACAATTAAGGCGACAGAATACAATAGCCTGTTTATCAGTGCCATGTCTATGTTGGGGTAGACACGACGTAAACCATGAATAATTATCACATAATGATAGAGGTATATAATAAGGTAGCGTGCAACTTGGCAGGGAGCCGCGGTAGCGTAGTGGCTGGACGCTCGCCTACCGGCCCGTTGGTCATGTGTTCGAATCCGCATCGGGAAAGATTTTAAAACAAATTTTTAAACAACCTAAGTTCATAGGTTTACCCAGTTTAAAATTATTACCAGGTATTGTCTTGAAAAGTAAAGGCGTCTGGTTTCATACTAACCACATCAAACATCGAGTGCCGACTTGTCTGGTCTATAAAGATATAAGTCTAGAACCATATACCCAATACACCTCCAGATGTGGAAACAGATCCGCTTTATTAATGACATCCAAATGCGAAGTGTATGAAGTGACAGGCGGTTTGTCTATACATCTATGCACATTCTAGTGAATAACAGAGATGAACAGTTCCCTTGTTCTTCTTCTTCTTCTGCATTCATCCGGAGTTTTTTTCTTCTTTTTCGGATGTGATTGCATTGTGCCTGTTTACAGCAGAGCTGCGTTCTTGCGCCGTCAGGCCGACACATCCGACTTCTGCGGGCCTTTGTTGACCGGGTTAACCTTTCCGGGGGTTCCCTTGTTCAATGTCGGTCTTCACAGAGAAACCTCTGGTAACTACTGCCAATAGGCTGGGTAGAACACATACCGAAGAGGTCAGGGAAATAATGCCCCAAAACGCTTGACAAGAATAGTGGAGAGAAGAAGAAGAAGAAGAAGAAGAAGAAGAAGAAGAAGAAGAAGAAGAAGAAGAAGAAGAAGAAGAAGAAGAAGAAGAAGAAGAAGAAGAAGAAGAAGAAGAAGAAGAAGAAGAAGAAGAAGAAATAACTGATTCTTAAACCTGGAAAACTGCTTGTGACCAGTTCACTACCTCCTATGCCATTACGTCTCGCTAAGTTTCCACAGGAGAGGATCCTAAAGCACCCCACAATCATCTCCCACGAGCATGTACAATACAAAGGGGAAGACATTTGATCGATGGGATAGGGAACGGAGACCTAGTGACCTAGTCGACCTGACAGCAGAGTTTTCTACCAACGCTAGCGTGTGTAGAACCCACAATTATTCTTTAATTACAAGACCGCCACAACTACCTATATCTCCCTAGAGGATTGCCCATAGAAATAATGATGGACGCTTCCTGCCTCGTGGTCTCTGGTGGTATATTAATTGAGAATCCATGATTTAGAGAACTCCCAGAGACAACTCTGGAGTCTGGACCAGTGTACCAAAGTCTGGGCGAACGTACTGGCAGGCGTTTAGGTATGACAGGGTATCGGGTCACAGATGCTTGAGCAAACACGGGGTTCGGGCGACAGAAGTGACAGCCAAACTGCCCGATGATGGATGTGCAGAAGGCTCTGATGGACCAAGGCTTGGTAAATTATGATAGCACCTGTCGGATGATAGGGCGGTATCACTTTGCTGTGTTTGCAAACTGGGGCAAGGTTGTGCGAAAGAGGCTGGTGCAGGGAATACAAGGGAAATACAATCTGATCATGGGAAATATTCCCTATGTCGTACAGGTGACCTAAGGTGAAGTCAGGAATAACACACTGACACCTACCAAACATGCCGCAAGAGGCGACAACGGAGGTTTCTGCCGGTGTGTTACCTTGTTGAAAAACAGCTAATGACAGAGGAAATGTGGTTTCTGAGAACAATGTGAAGAATACCATGGACAGACAGAAAATCCAAATGATCAAGTCCTAGAAGAAACAAAAGAAAACAGTAAACTGATTAGAGAAATTAGACGAAGGCAGTCAAGATTTTTGGCAGGTTATGAGAAGAAATCAACTGGTAACCTGGCGACAACAGGCAAGATTTATGAGAAAAGAACATGGGGAAAGCAGAGAGGTAAATATACAGATGGCTTGGCCACGTGGCATTATCGAGACAAAAACACAGAGCTAATCCATAACTCTAGGTGATCGTGTGACATGTTGAAACATGCTCACACGCATATCGGTGTGGCACATAATGATGATGTTACCGGGACCCAAAAGGAAGCGAAGAAGATTAACACAGTAACGTACCATGTATGTCGTAAGTGGCTTATAAGGAGGTGATGTACAATGGGAAGCAAAGCACAGTAACACAACACACTGGAACTTCCCATACAGATGGTCAGAGGCGACGAAGGAGGGTTGGGCGTGGGATTGACTTACCCACTCCATGTAAAAACTTTAGCTGCGAAATCTGGGGGAGGAGGGGGGGGGGGAATTTTTAGAGTGTCGGGAGTGGGGGGATCAAGATGATTTCAAGATCGCGTTAATACTAGAACCGATTACTTGATATGGTTTCCCCCTCCATACCGTACAGTTCTGTACTTCTCGCCCTTCTGAAATTCATTTTATAACGTAAGCAGACCCACAAATCACGTTTTGTGCAGACGTCTAAACGTGTTCTAGTATGTGTTATTAAATGTAGCTTCCATTTTTACGTATACTGTGTAGGGGCGGGGAGGAAATACAAATGGGAGGAGGGGGGGGGGGGAGATAGGTGCACGGGATAAAAAAGGTTGAGAACCACTAGAGTACAGAATCAGCAAGCTAACCAAGAGGACAGGGACCTTTTCTAGAAGAGATCCGACGCGGTGGGGGGAAAGCCTCAAGGAGTTCGGATCGCAAATTGTTTTCTGTTTACCTAGGGAAATTTCAAGAATTGGCACCTGGAATTTAAAAAAAAACAAACAAACAAAAAAAAAAAAAAATTATAAAATGAAGAAGAGGAATGGAAAACACACACAATAAGGGAAGTGAAGCGAAATACAGGCGTAGATAACAAGAGAACAACAAGAAATCAAAATATGCTAAAGAGAAAAGTGTCAAAATTGCTTAATGGTTCAGTTGTTATCATCAATGACCAAAAAAAAACAGAAATGTTTTGATGTATATAGCAGAGCGTTATTTCTCCTCAACTTGGGGTAGACGTGATGGAATGCAGAAACACCATAACCCAGTGTAAGCAGTCTTTTAGAGCATCATTAGTAAACAAATTAGACGTAAAGGTTAGGACACGAGAAGGCACAATAGTAAACAACTGTAACATAGCATATAGTCGATATAGGGCATGTAAGGGGACCAATGGTAAACAACTGTAACATATCAGATGGGACATGTAATTCACCAATGGTAAACAACTGTAACACAGCAGATAGGACATGCAATTCACAAATGGTAAACAACTGTAACATAGCAGATAGGATATGCAATTCACAAATGGTAAACAACTGTAACATAGCAGATAGGATATGTAATTCACCAATGGTAAACAACTGTAACAAAGCAGATAGGAAATGCAATTCACAAATGGTAAACAACTGTAACATAGCAGATAGGATATGTAATTCACTAATAGTAAACAACTGTAACAAAGCAGATAGGATATGCAATTCACAAATGGTAAAAAAACTGTAACATAGCAGATAGGACATGTAATTCACCAATGGTAAACAACTGTAACAAAGCAGATAGGATACGCAATTCACAAATGGTAAACAACTGTAACATAGCAGATAGGATATGTAATTCACTAATAGTAAACAACTATAATAAAGGAGACAGGGTGTAATTCACCAATGGTAAACAACTAACATAGCAGATATGATATGTAATTCACCAATGGTAAACTGTAACATAGCAGATATGATATGTAATTCACCAATAGTAAACAACTGTAACATATCAGATAAGACATGTAATTCACCAATAGTAAACAACTATAACATAGCAGACAGGGTGTAATTCACCAATGGTAAACAACTGTAACATAGGAGATATGATATGTAATTCCCGGGAAGGTTAACCCGGTCAACAAATGCCCGCAGAAGTCGGATGTGTCGGCCTAACGGCGCAAGAACGCAGCTTTGCTGTAAACAGGCACAACGCAGTCACATCCGAAAAAATTACTCCGGATGAACGAAGAAGAAGATATGTAATTCACCAATGGTAAACATAGCAGATAGGATATGTAATTCACCAATGGTAAACAACTGTAACAAAGCAGATAGGATATGTAATTCACTAATAGTAAACAACTGTAACAAAGCAGATAGGATATGCAATTCACAAATGGTAAAAAAACTGTAACATAGCAGATAGGACATGTAATTCACCAATGGTAAACAACTGTAACAAAGCAGATAGGATACGCAATTCACAAATGGTAAACAACTGTAACATAGCAGATAGGATATGTAATTCACTAATAGTAAACAACTATAATATAGGAGACAGGGTGTAATTCACCAATGGTAAACAACTGTAACATAGCAGATATGATATGTAATTCACCAATTGTAAACTGTAACATAGCAGATATGATACGTATTTCACCAATAGTAAACAACTGTAACATATCAGATAAGACATGTAATTCACCAATAGTAAACAACTATAACATAGCAGACAGGGTGTAATTCACCAATGGTAAACAACTGTAACATAGGAGATATGATATGTAATTCACCAATGGTAAACATAGCAGATAGGATATGTAATTCACCAATGGTAAACTAACATAGCAGATAGGATATGTAATTCACCAATAGTAAACAACTGTAACATAGCAGATAGGATATGTAATTCACCAATGGTAAACAACTGTAACATAGCAGATAGGATATGTAATTCACCAATGGTAAACATTTGTAACATAGCAGATAGGATATGTAATTCACCAATAGTAAACAATTGTAACATAGCAGATAGGATATGTAATTCACCAATGGTAAACAATTGTAACATAGCAGATAGGTCATGTTATTCACCAATGGTAAACATTTATAACATAGCAGATAGGACATGCAATTCACCAATGGTAAACATTTATAACATAGCAGATAGGACATGCAATTCACCAATGGTAAACAACTGTAACATAGCAGATAGGACATGTACTTCATCAATGGTAAACAACTGTAACATAGCAAATAGGACATGTAATTCACCAATGGTAAACATTTGTAAGATAGCAGATAGGACATGCAATTCACCAATGGTAAACAACTTTGACAAAGTAGATAGGGAATTTAACGACAAAAACA
The DNA here is from genome assembly GCA_014155875.1 of Cepaea nemoralis. Taxonomy (NCBI): domain Eukaryota; kingdom Metazoa; phylum Mollusca; class Gastropoda; order Stylommatophora; family Helicidae; genus Cepaea; species Cepaea nemoralis. Next base: position 139,170 of record JACEFZ010028020.1, read on the forward strand.
AAAAGCAATTTTATCATAGGACTGAGAATATGTAATTACAGGAACAGTGAACAATGGTGGTATATATTTACACAAACACCTTCATTGGGATTCCATGTTTAGTATATTTTGTCATTTCATATGTACATTTATACTCCTTTCCTAAACTGTAACACGAACAAAACTATTAAAAACACCATTTAAAATTTGCATGATTACGAGAAGGTACCGTCATAAACTGTCAACTGTCATTTACTGCCAATATAATAGTACCTTGTGGTGTATGGCATGGAGGTCTTGAGCCTGAGGAGTTAAGGCCGCCTGGCTTAGTGCAGTCGCCGCGAATTGTGCAGATTAGTTTTCTTTTTTCTCTTGGTACCGACAAAATCCCCCAATTAAAAATAATGAAAGCATCATACATAAAAATTAAAAACCCCAAACGATAAATATGAATAACCAGTTCGTGTTTGTACTGCAGTAAAGAATTTCCTATCAGCTACAGTACAAGAAAACCACTAAATATATACGAACATTTTATAAACTCAAATACGAACACACAATCGCCGAATTAAAAATAATAAAAGCACTATACATTCACATTAGAAACTCCAACAGGTAAATATAAGTAATCATTTTGCGTTAGTACTGTAATAGAGCAATTTCCGATCGACAACGCTACTAGAAAACAACTGCATATACGTATATTTTGCAAACTCAAATCATCGAATATAAATCAGTTTATATGTTCATCAGGTTATCAAAACTAAACCGTAAACTTTAAGGATATCGAAAAGAACGCCTACAAACAATGTTAATAAATGGGAGTCAATGCTACCACCGAACACTTTTGAACTACTAAGAAATGGTTTAAATGGTTTTTCTATCTTCAGTGACTCTAAGATTTTATGTTCGCTTATATCTGTACAGCATACACCCGCTCCATTTCAGGACAAACCCTTTGGAGGTGTCAATAAGCTCGGGTTGACTATGTTCAATAAGCTCGGTTTGACTATGTTTCCTTTAAAATATATGAAGGTTGACGTCTAGAAGAAGAAGAGGAAGAAGAAGAAGAAGAAGAAGAAGAAGAAGAAGAAGAAGAAGAAGAAGAAGAAGAAGAAGAAGAAGAAGAAGAAGAAGACTTACATGGTAAGAGGTTAACATTCTGAAACAAAAGTACAACCAGAACACGGTCTCACAACTGGTGGAAGAGAAAATCACAAATGCACATCTGCGCGGTAGAGCAGGTGAAACACGACGGTGAAACGCAGCTCTATGAATCCAGCATCCACCGGGATAAATGGATACCACTGGGGCGCTGTACGCTGTCATAGAGAGTGCCACCAGACAGGATGACCACTTATCATGGTAAGGTTGCTAAAGGTCGAGGGGTTAGTCCACAACAATCAACAAAAGCAGCAGAAACAAGCAATCTTTTCGGCAATTAGCGATGATAGCGGCGTTCTGCAAAGGCGCTGTTATATGATGATTAGCGAGATAGAAGGAAACACAACATTTAGTAAGAGTTACCGTCGGCCATTACTGACTCCTCGTAGTTCTGGGAAACAAAGACAACTAAATATAAAATTCTGGCGATGCTGGACACGGAAAGAGCTTTAATTTTCATTTTTTCTAAATGCTTCGAACATATATAAAAGACATAGCACTCTTGTCTTGTCACTGGAGGGAAGAGGTGAAGGCAGGCGAGCAAGAGGTACACAGCGATACAAGTGGGAAGATATCTAGAGATGAATGAACATCAATCTGCCGGCGCGTACTCGGGTGAGAATACAGTGCTGGAGATCCATTGTAGATGCCCTTCACTGAGGAGAGGGCACATCATTAATTTACTTTTGGAAATACTGGCGTTTAAGTTAATATTAAAACACACAATATTTCGTGTGGGAATTTTCTTGCCGAGGTAAGGGAGCTTAAAGAGATTACTAACTGCATTCCTTATTAAGGAATCTGCTATCTGACATTTATATCACAAAGAAAACTGCAGACCCTCTGGTTTCGCGTTAAACCGCCTATTTATTCAAACTAACTAGCAACTCTTGAAAATTTTAACACACGGGTGAAATGACATAGGACTACTAGCCTACTATTACTATTACTATAGGTAAACCGCCTATTTCTTCACACTAACAACACTTGTAAATAGTAAACACAGAGTGAAATTGCACAGGGCTACTTACATGGTATTACTAGAGTTCCAATAAACTGGTGGAAGTTGTCGACCGCTGTCAACGTACGACAAGGCTGTAGGCAAGAGAAGCAGCATATACTGAATAGCGCAACTCATTCTCCGTCTGAGTGCAAATAATTTGTAATATAACTCCACCATCACTCACCCCACTCGGGTAGGGAAAGCGCTGAACGTTTGAATGAATTCTTATAAAGTTTAGCACAACTTTACTCCGAAACAAATACTCCACAGTGCACGGGGAACGATCTTCGTGATGTAATTTGTAAACATTGTATATGTTAAGTTCCGTCTGTTTACATTGTTTAGTGTTATTACTTGTTTTATTGCACGGAGAGACCGTTAAAATTATTATCTGGGTTTAGCTTTTAACTATAACGGACGTATTTAACTTAAAGTTTTAAAACTATTTTAATCAATTTGAGAAGTTTTATGTTGTTGCCTGAAAATAACGAACTGTTTTAGTTAACACTGAATGTTATGACTGGTCGAGTGTTAGTTTGTGATTTGTTATCAATTACAAAGATTAGAAGTTAAAGACACACAAATGGCATTCGTCACAAATATCTCCGTGAATGTAAATTTCTCTTAAAAAATAATCCAAAATAAATCCTTTGATGGATGTTTACACAAGTGTCACTCTAATCCGAGAAGAGAAATTCAGAAAATCCACCAAATTGTGTTTACGCTGGAGTTCTCGGCATACGAGATCCGTTCTACAGGTTGTCAACATACAAATCCAAAATGGAACATGAGTAGTAATCCGTTAATTCAGAAAATACTAAATATACGAGTAAACACAATTTATCCTTCATAAAGTAATCACATATTTATGAAACTGAATTCCAATGATTCCGCAGTTAAATACACCGGCAAGTATGAATATCCCTGGAACAGGTAAAAATATTGATTGACAGCTTACGCGCTGGAGGAGATATTTCACAATTTTGACACGTTCTGGTGTTGCATGTATACTTTCAGAACCTGGCACCGGCGAGTTTGAACCTACAAAAATAGGTATAATTCCTGTAAAAATCACAATATTTATTTAGGTTTTCCGTTAAGACGTACGTCAGGTGTACGGCAGCTCCGAGAGGTTTTCCCGCACACACAGAACGACCAGGACGCAGACAAGGCCGATTGACTCGTGCAGACGACAGCAGCCGATACACAAGATCGCTCCCGCCCTCGCCCTCTTCTCGGCTAGTTCGTCTGTCACTCTCTCAACACTCGCAGTCTCGCCGCTACTCGAACCGACAAGATGGGCAGCAGGGATTCTCAAAACCTGACAGTAATGGCGCACGATAAGCATTTTCCTCTTCGAGTGTACATTTCTTTAGTAAAAAAAACAAATTAGTGATGGGAATAAATCAGTTGCAAGATGTATTGAAATATTCGAAATTATAAACGAATAATTTGTTAAGCTAACATTTTCGAGGGGACACAGTAGGGTAGTGACTAGACACTCCTTTGCCGACCATGCGATCATTGGTTCGGATCCGAACAAGATATAGTCTTGGTAGAGTAAGAACTTAGCACAGAGAAAGAAGAAGTATATTTATAAGAAGAGACAAGGTTTGAAGAATAAGGGTTTAAAGGTAAAGAAAAAAAAACGAAACATGTATACAATTAATAAACAGACAAAACAAAAAATAAAGAAAGAAAGAAAGAAAGAAAGAAAGAAATCTTTGTAGAAAAAAAAAAGAAACTTAGAAAAAAGGTGTGCTCTGCAAAATGAGACAGCCTCTGTAATCATGTCACTTGTATGTTACAGAAAGAAGAAGCATATGTCTACAGCAAAAAGATTATTATTGTAGACTACACAATGATTGTCTTTTCGCTGTGCACAAAAGTTTATTTCATTGTGTGGTGTTTGTCCATCAAGAATGATGATGACCATTCACTTCATCCAGTGGCGTTGAAAGTATGGAGCCGTCAGTTCTAAGATGGCTAGTAAGGCCTATTTTGTTTCAAGACTGGTAAGGCCTATGTTGTATCTTTCATTGTAGAATATCGAGGAAAGGCGAGGCGGACTGCTACTGGTACCATTCATATTAGGACTCTTCGCTGGCGGTTGCCGATGAGGTCGGAACGCGTATGGGAATTTCCTGAGTGCTGTGTTGTCAGTTCTGGGCTCAACTCAACCCAGCTTATTGTAATAGAAGCTTTCACATTAAAGAAGGAAGGGTGTGTGTCCAAAGTAAGAGATTCTCCTTATAGAGTTGAAAGTAACGTGCTATTAGATTGCCTACACAGCGTTTTAAACAACAAATATAATAAAGTGCCCTTTTACGTTCTAATGGGTTAGACTCATATTTGTATAAACCAATCTGCACTCTGTGGTTGGGTGATGTGGTTACTATCACTCCGGCCACCGTTATTTCCCAAGAGATTTCCCGGGAACCATTTTAGGCTGCGTCGACCTGGGAGCTGACATTTTTTTTAAAAATCAGCCACCATGTGAATTCGAATCCATGACTACTGGGCCGGTGGCGAGCGTTTAAGCAATACGCTACTGGGACTCCTCTGACGCTACCGAGACTCCCTTACAAAAAAAACTATGCTACAGAGACTCCTCTACATACCGTGTCTAAACACTACGCTACCGAGACCCCTCTACGTACTATCTCTAAGCACTAAGCTACCGAGACTCCTCTATATACTATGTCTAAGCACCACCCTACCGAGACTCCTCTACGTACTGTGTCTAAGAACTATGCTACCCGGACTCCCTATTTACTGTGTCTAAGAACAACGCTACCGGTACTCCCCTACTTACAATGGTAGGCTCGAAATATCATTCATGGGAGCGTCTGACATTAGTAACAGTCCAGGTTGGCAACACACTGGAAACTTATGATGCGACTCTCGTCCCTGGGAAACCTTGAACCCTAACAACAACAACAACAACAACAACAACAACAACAACAACAACAACAACAATATTAACAATGGCAACCAGAAATTTTCTTGAAAAAAGCGGAGGTGAGAAAGGAAACTGGACATTTTACGACGCAAATCTCAATGACTTAGTAAATATTAAATCTACTTTACCACATTGATCTCAATGACTAGAAAATGCTATTGTACGGGGTCCCTATGATAGTATCAGCCATAGGGTTCTTTGTATGGTACAGCAGCTGGCATGCTGGACAAAGAGTGCACATCGTGACGGGGAAGAGGGGGAGACCGTTATAATTGTTGGACATGTAACCATATCAGTTGTTGTAGCAGATGTAGTGATACTTTCTTCAGTAATGTTGGTGTTGGCGGTGTTGGTAGTAGTAGTAGTAGCAGCAGCAGCAGCAGCAGCAGCAGCATCAGCAGCAGCAGTAGTAGTAGTAGTAGTAGTAGTAGTAGTAGTAGTAGTAGTAGTAGTAGTAGTAGTAGTAGTAGTAGTAGTAGTAGTCTTTGTACGAGTTGATTCTGTGTTAGTAGTAGTAGCAATTGTTATTGCTGTTATTATAATAGTAGTAGAACTACAACAACAGCAACTACTACTACTACTACTAGTACTACTACTACTACTACTACTACTACTACTACTACTACTACTACTACTACTACTATTAGTAGTAGTAGTAGTAGTAGTATTTGTAGTAGTAGTAGTAGCAGCAGCAGTAGTAGTAGTAGTAGTAGTAGTAGTAGTAGTAGTAGTAGTAGTAGTAGTAGTAGTAGTCAAAGAATCACTTTAATGTCAATTATTATTGTTTGTTTGTTTGTTTGTTTAGTCATTGGATCAACATCACGGCACACGGTTTAACCCATAAGTGCCAAACAACCAGATAGCACAAAATAAATTATTTTCTGGTGTTTATGTATACCAAAACTTGAGAATCACTGCTCGGGGATCCTTAAAAAAAAACACAACGCCAGAGAACGTGATGATAACACTATCGGCAGTGGTGGTGGTGGTGCATGTTTGGGCGGGCTAATGTAATACCAAGGGCCATAAGTGAGCGCGATAACAATGAGAGTCTCGGAGAATGGATGACTGTAATGATGACAACGGAGGAGCCAAAAGTTCGGCCCTGGAATGCTAGGTATGGCCAGGGTGTTGGTAAGGCTGGTTTGTCGTTTTGAGATTAGCAATGAGGCATTGGGTTCTTTGAGTCACGCTTATTTGCTTTGCTAGCAAGGAACTGGGGTTTTACTGCGATGGACTTGTCTCACCCTTGCATTCTCATGTATTTCTCGAATGAATCACCAGAAAACGGTAAGTGTAAGCTTTACAATCAAAAGTAAGCTTTACAATCAGAAGTAACAAAATGGATGAAGCCTTCAGCAACCGCATGAAAAACACTTCATGAAACTCTAAATATAACAGTTACAAATTTGTATTCTTAGTGTGGACTGGACATGTATTTCATAAAATCCGCGTGTATGATTCCAACAAAGCGATTTAATTCACTTGGTCACTTCCTGTCCGTTTGTTTATAAGTCATTGTTTTTGTGGTACTTCTTTACATGTCACTATATCCTCAAGCGCAAGGGTAGTACCTAGACGCCTGGCCGCCCTGCCTGTGGACTTGTTTTCTTTCTATCCGTATCACGGCGGTTTCGAGTTTAAAAAATTGTCTTGGGCTCCCAGGTCGACCCAGCCTAAAATAGACATCAGGAAATGTCCTGGGAAGTAAAGGTTTGATACCGACCACATGACCCACTTATTGCCGTTTGGTCTGTACACATATGAGTCTAATCCTTCATGCCCAGTACGCCTTAGCCCTGTAGAAGTTACCTTTACTTAATATACCCCAATGTTGTGTTTTGCATATGGGTTTCCATCTGTTGTAATTTGCTGATAAAAGCTGTGTTTCCGCAATGTCCACGCTGTTATTTAACATCGTGGTCTTGTGAAATCTGTCTTTTTCCATTTCTGTTTATCCTGCATTCATTAGGTTATTTACTTGTAGGACAGTTAAATATGTTCATGTGGGGTATACAGGCTCCCTTCCATTATTCAAGTTAACTACGGGAAAGCATTGTTTTGAATTCCTGAAACTTTTGTTGATGTCCAAGATTAGCGCCATAAGTGATGTATGAATGCACTAATGAGAGGGATAAGAAGGGTAGAAAGTTAGACGGGCCTGTGCCTAATTTTTAGTCCTTCGAAAATAAAGTTCGTTTATTTGTTCGTTGGTTCTCTCTCTCTCTCTCTCTCTCTCTCTCTCTCTCTCTCTCTCTCTCTCTCTCTCTCTCTCTCTCTCACTACCCTCCCTTCATCTCCTTACCTCCCCACTCTCTCCCTCAATGTGTGTTTCCATGAATGCCGCTAGCTGTAACAATATACATCGTATTTTCTTTTATCACGGCATAACCTTGTTAAACACGAAAGCACGATTTATTGCCTGGCATATTGCGCGGTATCTTATCAGGTGCATACTGCAGTGTTATGTATCAAACAAAGTGAGTAAACGAATAACTCTTTAGCTGAAATGAGAACACATATTCACAGATAATGTTCTAATGTTGAACATCTATTATCCTCGTGGTAGTTTAAAACAAAACTCTTTCTGTTTGCATAAAACCTGCTGGAATAGCCTAATTGATAAGACCTCACTATATTTGAGCACTATGCAGAATACAGTATACGAAATGCCTTTTCTTTTTCAGAGAAATGTACCAGGCAATAAATAGCGCAACATATTGTTTGTGACTTTTGTGTTTAAATTCACGAAGGAAATATACGTTTTTTAAATAACATGTTGTTAACCCGGTCAACAAATGCCCGCAGAAGTCGGATGTGTCGGCCTAACGGCGCAAGAACGCAGCTCTGCTGTAAACAGGCACAACGCAATCACATCCGAAAAAAAACTCCGGATGAACGAAGAAGAAGAAGAAGAAATAACATGTTTACTTGACAGCGTTGTTCCATATTGCACAAATAACCTACTGTTGTTAGACAAACATGTTCTGTTGGTTGCATATGTGGGACCTTGGGTTATATGTGTTACATTGCCTGCTGAACTCTCCAGACACGCTCAATGATCTGCCGGAAGAGTGAGCCATTCTTACAGTCGCATGACCCAGTGGTTGTGAGTAGAAGTGCACACGTTGCTAGCATGACCTATTTCAGCCGCATTCATCGACCCGTTCAAAGGAGATGTTGAAATATTTGACAAATAGCTGTTTCTTTGACTTGTTGAATCTCATCATTACCATCACCTCCATCTGCATAATCAACATCATCATCACAACCACCACCACCACCACCATCACCACCACCACCACCACCAGCACCACCACCAGCACCACCACCACCACCAGCATCATTATCATCACCATCATCATGACCACCACCACCACCACCACCACCACCAGCATCATTATCATCACCATCATCATGACCACCACCACCACCATCGTCAAGACCATCACCATCACCACCATTAATTCCACCATCAACATCATCATCATCACCTTGTGCTGGCATTAACACTACCTATATCTGATCACAACACTCTACCATCCTCTTATTTACGCCGCAGGTCGACACGAGCCAGTAGTATGTCCTTATACAATGTCTGATGATATTCTGTACAATAACATTAGAGTTATCATCTCTATACGATTACATTTCTAAAGCATCTCATCTCCTTTACTTGACTTTTCGGAGTCAGCATAGCCAAATGGATAAGAGCGCTCGTTCTTAAACTTCCGGTATGCTGATGCAAAATTAGCGGGTTCAACCCCTACACCGGTCAGTTGGACTGAAATGTCGACTTCTCTTCCTTGACATGGAGGCGTAAATTACACGAATCTTTCAAGTCGGAGTGGGTCCGCCTGATGGCGAAGAGCAATAGTTATAGGGCAAGCTGTTGTTTGTCCATCAAGAATGTTTTTTTTTTTAAATTTTGCGCTTGCTCGCTTTAAACTCAAGCGTAGTCCATACACACTATTTATATAAGTGATGGTCTGAATTTTGCGTGTGGGTTAGCTTTCCCTATTAACAGTGTCCCTGGCCATTGGGCGAACCCGCTCCGACTTCAGAGGTACGTGTAATTAACGTTCCCAAGTCAAGGACGACAGGTCAACGATGACCATTCATTTCATCCAATGGGGTTGAAAATATGGAGCCGTGAGTTCTAAGATGGCTGATGAGGCTAACACACATGCAAAGATCAATCGAGTACACTGGAATCGGTACCATGTATGTGGACTACGGTAGAGTTGGAAGCGAGAGAACGGGAGAAAAAAAAACTTGACATTTCTTTGCGAAATTACAATTCCGCGTGTATGCTCCTTCTGCGAGACTGCGTCATTTTGAGACGACAAGTTCGAATTCCGTTATGGTCACTATATCTTACAATGTTTTCTTTGTTTTTAAATATCCCTTTTTACAGGACATCGCAGTCAACGCCATCATTTCTGCCGCTGTGATCTCTTGGCAAGTTTACGTTCAGTAGTTTGCCATTGCTTTCTGAACGACCGGCACCGATACCAACGCAAAACCAACGCAACGCGGCCTGCTGCCAAATCACGCGCAGCTGTCTTTCGAAAGCGGGTTTACGGGATTACGAACCGTGTCCGTAATCTCTTCGCCACGGAGCGCGGATTTCATTGTTTACATTGTTTAAAATGTCCTCTAACATCTACTTCTTTATTCTGCTTTTATGAGTGTGAATCAGTATGTTTGAATTTATTTCTCTTGTTTGGAACATCCTCCTTATGCTAGATGACATTGCATCTTCCATCGGATAGAATTTACTGTCTACGGTATTCTATTTCACAAGGTCCCTGTCGGGCATCCTTTAATGTGGCGTGTCCTTTTTGGGACGTTGCAATCAACCAGTCACATCTCAAACCTACACACTCTCCCCTGTATCAGTGTGATCAACCAGTCACGTCTCAAACGTGCACATTCTCCCCTGTATTAGTGTGATCAACCAGTCACGTCTCAAACCTACACACTCTCCCCTGTATCAGTGTGATCAACCAACCATTCACGTCTCAAACCTACACACTCTCAACTGTATCAGTGTGATCAACCAACCATTCACGTCTCAAACCTACACACTCTCCCCTGTATCAGTGCGGCGACCCGAACAAGGTCAGAGCCACAGATGAAAGCTCCATGGATATCATGGCTACCCTGTCGGCAGTTCCCGATGATTTTCATTGAAGTTACTTTCATGTCCGTTGATTACACGTGACCCTGTGCACAACCGGTACTTGACGATATGGTCGACGACCAGGGTTTATCAGTGTAAACACCGGGCGATTGGCTCAAGCTGGGATGTGGATTAGGTATCAGCCATGAACATGTAGACACAAGGGCTGAGATAGACAGGGATAAGATTGGGTGTCCTTCATCACACACACATTGTACATACCGGGTGTTTGTAAAATCTCACTACACTGTGTATGTAGAATACATTTGAAAAATGAAGCACATGATGTCATCAAAACATGTGCCCCACAGTCCATCGTGAAGCAATATGGCTGTCGTGTGCTGGAGTAATTCTTTGCACTCCAAACAGAATGGTGTTATGAAAGGAAGAAATATTTTTTTTTCAAATTGGTTCTACATCATAAGCATCATGTATGGACGTTTTGATAAAAGCAATGGCAAACTACTGAATGCAAAATTTGCCCAGGATTCACGAACAGCAAAAAAAGCTGGGGTTGACTGCTACGTCCTGTGAAGGACATGCAACTAATTTTTTTTTAAAATGAAGGTCGCAAAGACAACTTATCACAAACATCAGAAAGAAGCAGTTATGGTTGTTTTTTGGCCACATTAAGAGAAGACACAATCTGGAACATGTCGTGACAACCGGACAGATTTTCAGAAAGAGATAGAGGAAGCCAGTGTGTCAAGATTCTTGACAGTCTTGTGTTATGGCACGGAAGGAAGTCAACACACGGACTGATCCATGTCGACGGAGATCGTAATTTGTGAAGATGCATGATCGTCCACGTCAGCCGGCAAGTTCTTGGATGATGATGATGATGATGATGATGGTGATGATGATGATGGTGATGGAATGATACATATGAGAGAGAGACGGAGAGACGGATGGACCGACGGAAGCTCAGGCGGAGGGATTGCGGGCTGGCTGACTGGCTGGCTGGCTGGACGGACTACGGACTGACGGACAGATCAGGACAGGACCCACCGATCGACCGACCCACCGATAGTTAGGAGAGAGAGAGAGAGAGAGAGAGAGAGAGAGAGAGAGAGAGAGAGAGAGAGAGAGAGAGAGAGAGAGAGGTTTAATGTTTAGGCGACGAATCCTCTAAACACGTCTAAAGAAAAGCAAAGAAAAATAGCCCAGTCAACCAAGATGAAAGGATGTTCAACTCATGGAAGAATATGACGCGATGCAGACGACGACATAAGGAGTGTGGATCGCCGATTTACCATCTTCCACACAGAAACATCTCCAGAATTGGCATATGGAATGTCAGAACTATGGATCATTCAGAAAGCCAACTCAGGTGGTAGAAAAACTAATAAAGAGAATTAGAGACTGTGGTGAATAATAGCGAGAGGAGGAGGAGAGGGGGGGGGGGGGGGGGTTACAGATAACTGTAGAAAACAGCAAATTATAGGGCACCTTGAAATGTATGTTCCAATGCGAAATAAAAACGCAGAAGAAGAAATACGAGGATGAGAAGAAGAAGAAGAAGAAGAAGAAGAAGAAGAAGAAGAAGAAGAAGAAGAAGAAGAAGAAGAAGAAGAAGAAGAAGAAGAAGAAGAAGAAGAAGAAGAAGAAGAAGAAGAAAAAGAAGAAGAAGAAGAAGAAGAAGAAGAAGAAGAAGAAGAAGAAGAAGAAGAAGAAGAAGAAGAAGAAGAAGAAGAAGGAGGAGGAGGAGGAGGAGGAGAAGAAGAAGAAGAAGAAGAAGAAGAAGAAGAAGAAGAAGAAGAAGAAGAAGAAGAAGAAGCTTGTTACAGAAGTACCTGTGGATGCTGAAAGTGTTGAGTGAAGGCATATTTGCCAGAATAAGCGCGGAATTGCCGGTACCGACAGCGCAAGGTTTCCGCTGCGTTAGACATAAGGTCACCGGAAGTGTATTCAATGTATACAGACATGGCATTTGGCTTGAGTTTCTAGTCATCAACTGGGTTTTTCAGACATGACCAAGTTGACATGAATTTAACCAAAACGCCTAGTGTATTAACTATGTTTTAGTACGTTGTAACTTATTAGGTCAGATATGCTATGCATACTATAATTACATAAGATCTCTTCCCTGTGTTCTTCTTGTTCTTGTTCTTTTTTTGTTCTTGTTTTTGTTTCTATGTCTTGTTCTTCTTCTTGTTCTTCTTCTTCTTCATCTTGTTCTTCTTGTTATTGTTTTTATTCTTCTTGGTATTCTTATTCTTCTTGGGCTTGTTCTTTTTGATATTGTTGTTGTTGTTGTTGTTGTTTTCTTCTTCTTCTTCTTCTTCTTCTTCTTCTTCTTCTTCTTCTTCTTCTTCTTCTTCTTCTTCTTCTTCTTCTTCTTCTTCTTCTTCTTCTTCTTCTTCTTCTTGTGCCTGGTCGGGAACTGACATATGCTATCATCACTTCCTCACCCTCCCTGTCATCAGCAAGTTTCATTAACTTGGTGCTGCTTATATTATTATGTGCTCCCACATGTCTAAGCTTTATACAAACGTATTCCCTGCTTTCCTCTGCTTCCCTTGCCTTGTACTTTCCCACACATAAGGATAATTTCTCTCTCTCACCTCTTCCATTCCCGGCTCTGTGGCGAAGGGGTTAAGGACGCAATTCGTAATCATGCATACCACGTTCTTCTTCTTCTTCTTCTTCTTCTTCTTCTTCTTCTTCTTCTTCTTCTTCTTCTTCTTCTTCTTCTTCTTCTTCTTCTTCTTCTTCTTCTTCTTCTTCTTCTTCTTCTTCTTCTTCTGCTGCTGCTGCGTTCATCCGGAGTTTGTTTTTTCTTTTCCGGCCGTGATTGCGTTGTGTCTGTTTACAGCAGAGCTGCGTTCTTGCGCCGTTAGGCCGACACATCCGACTTCTGCGGCATTTGTTGACCGAGTTAACCTTCCCGGGGGTTTCGTAAGACGTTTGACTCACTGTTGTGGTGTTAACCCCCATACCAGCTGGTCCATTTAGAACAGCCGAAGACATACTGGTCAGCCCTCAAGGGAAGGCAGAGGCAGACCATGGGCATTACCCGCCATCCAAGGAGGCTCCCATAATTGCAGAGCCGACACACAGCGCTCTGGTACTGGGCTCACCCAAGGAATCGCCACGTCCTGCACATGGCTGCTTAGCCTCACTTCCATATATCGGGCCTTCCGTTAACCACAGGCTGTTCCTCCGGAAACCAGAAGAATGCAGTCTGCAGATGACATCCGCACAGTGAGCTTTCGACTCGGACTTTCCATGTAATGGATTTGCTATCCAAGCAATATTCCATTTCGTGCCACTAGGACACTTTTTTCACCATGCCTCGTTTGCTTAAAGTCGCTTAAAAGTCGACAGGGTCGACTTCATTGCACCGGGTTTTATCCCATATGGCTCGGTCTCTTTCCGCAGCACGGAAAGCGTCGCACAAAGCACCAACTCAGTAGCTTTTAGTGACGGCCCACATGCCTCGTTTGAAACACATCTGCGAGTGATTTGGCAGCAGACCGCATTGCGTTGGTTTACATACTATGGTATATATGCCGATCGTCCAGAAATCAATGGCAAACTACTGAACGTAAACTTGCCAAGAAATCACAAACAGCAAAAAAAATGCTTGGGTTGACTGCGACGTCCTGTAAAGGATATGCAACCAACTTCTTCTTATATTGATGTGCCCTATCAATTTAATTTGTTATTATGGTTTTGATGAATAATCTTGCAGTACACAATGTCTTGGCATTTGTTGCCCTCTCTGCCCACGCTACTCGCAATGTTCGTCCCATAAATCACACCCCAATCTGCCTTCAGTGTCTTGACAGTTTTATAACTCATTACATGTGCTATAGGAAACCAATGCGCACCTGTATCTCTTCCTTTGGCGGTACAGTGGCTAACACGCTGGCCTGTCGGTTTCGATGGTCGTGTATTCGAATTCCCACCGATTTGTTAACAACTGACGTGGGCTTCCAGGTCGATGCTAATCTAAACTGTTACGAGGAATTATTTTGGGAGGTAAAGTCGGCTGATTTGATATTGACCACATCAATCATCGCGTGTCGACTAACTGTATGCCATACATGCCCTGTAGTGCTTACCTAGACGTGTAAATGATCCTTTACTTCTTTACACTTTTGCTATATACACCCCATGGAGTACACAAGGATCGTTTTTGTGTTTTCTTTTTATTACTTATCTCGATTGTGGTGCCTTAACCTCTGATTGAAGGACGTTGCAAATACACCCGCAGTGGATATTCTGATACCAGTGTCCCTTCATTCCATGATGTCAAGTTGTCCAGCATCTTCTTTCGCAGTTTTTCTACGTCCCTTCTATCTTGCAACTGTGGCCAGGAGCTAAAACAGCCCCCCCCCCCCACACCCACCCCATCCTTTTTTTCTGTGTTTTCTGGTCTTTTTAATCTAATTTCCGAAACACCGAAATCTATTGTCTCACAAAACATAGAACACCTGCCCCACGATATGAGAGGTAGGCAGTTAACGCTCCTTCGGTCCATTTGCACATGTGCATAGCTCAAGCAAACGCACAGGACAAATCCTAGAATATTGTCAAGAAGTCGCCAGACTGAGAATGGAAATGAGCCCCAAAGACGCAACCTTTAGGACACAATATGGAGCCACTAGAGAAGACCGCATGCGCACCAGGCCTTGCAAGACGCATGCCAGTACACACATAACTAAAGTTGATCTCCGAAGAACAATTGTCAATTTCCTGTTTCATGAACGAATACATTTTAAAAACAAAGCTTTATGAATCTGCAGTATTTATATTTCACCCTATAAAGAATTATTTTATGGTTTCCTATCTTCCTAACCGAATGAGCAATATCAGAAAGTTTGCTGGTAATATGTAATGAATATAAAATTGGAAATTGCACACTTCATAGCGGAATACTCAAATTGCGGAAAGAAAAGTGCAATTTCGTGTGTTTTACTACAAGTAGTTTATTTTGAACAGTTTTATAAATTACATAGCTTTATGAAAGGTGATACCGTTCACTGAAACCAGTAAAATGTAGAGAATAGCAATAAGAATGGTTCAATGGGAAAAAGAAACAATGATAGCCAATTTACTTGTGAAGTTCCTGGAAAATCACACGGTATCGATTGCGCCCAACCGTAGGTATAGTATTACGGAGCGCAAAGGATCTGGAATGAAAATT
Organism: Cepaea nemoralis; assembly: GCA_014155875.1. Taxonomy (NCBI): domain Eukaryota; kingdom Metazoa; phylum Mollusca; class Gastropoda; order Stylommatophora; family Helicidae; genus Cepaea; species Cepaea nemoralis. The sequence continues at coordinate 154,615 of JACEFZ010028020.1, forward strand.
GCACATTGTCTTTTTTCTTCTTCAAAGAAAGTTTGTATGAAAACATGAAAGGAGTTGGTAGGAAGCGATCGCTGTGTGTTATTGATTTAGTGCAGTGAAAGGTGAAATATGTGGAATCATCAAAACGAACGGATCAATTTTAATTGTTTTGTTGATCAGCGAGTATTGTATGTTACGGGGTTTAAACACGGCTAGACAGGTTGATGAGAGTTTTAGCTCATTCCACAAGAGGCAAATCATCATAAATGGATCAGTTAGTTGTTTCCCACATGATGAAAGCAGTGTTAGTGTTCTTAGCTGATTCTGTGCGAAACGAATTACTCGTCGTTTATCAGTTATTCTCTAGCTGATCAAAGCACTTTCAGGATTCTTAACTGGTACTGTGCAAAATGAGTTACTCATCGATGATCAGTTACTCCCTGACTGATCAAAGCATTTTCAGGTTTGTTTATTCTATGGAGGTAAAAAAAGAGATTTGCTAATATTCGATGAGGTGTTCCCTGATTGATCAAAGCGCTTTCAAGTTTGTTAACTTATTCTATAATAACGAAACACTCATCGTTGATCAGTTACTTACTCCCTAGTTGATTAAAGCACAGTAACATTTTTTTCAGCCTTTGCGAAACGATCTACTAACCGTCGATCGCTTACTCCTTTATTAATCAAAGCATTTTCAAGTTTGTTGACTTATATTGTACCATTACGAATTACTAAATGCCGAGCTCTGGTTGATCACGGAACATTCAGGTTTCTTGGCTGACTATCCAAAAGAAAATTACTCATCTTTGGTCAGTTAATTCCTGGACGATCGAAGCAGTTTCTGGTTTATTAACTTATAGTGTGCGCAACGAATCACTCATCTTTGATCAGTTATTCCCTAGATAACAAAAGGGATTCACAGAATATGCTGAGAAGGGCGAAGACAGGCATGCTCCGTGCAGAGAGACGTGCTTCGATTAGAAATTCAAATATAGGGAGCATGCGTTGAATTCTTTTCCCAGGACATGCTGGTGTGTTAGGAAAGGAGCAGGCGAACAGATTGGCTGAGCTCGCAATATTAGGTGGGGTACTGGTGTAGGATTAGTGAGGTGCGCTCCAAGCCTTTTGGGATCATACATACAGTGTGGAAGAACAGATACACCACCATTGCATGAACTAAATGCTGCTGCAGGAAGGGACCAGACGATCTGGCCAACACTTAGTACTCCGAGGAAATTCCACGTGATGCATAACCAGAGTTAAAACTGGTAGAATTGGAACACTTTGCTGATTGTTGAAGATGAGGACGGAATGTTCCGGGTGCTGTGGTGTCGTTTCATGGTTTAATTCAACCAGTCAAAACACCTCCAGACCTCTTAACTTATTCTATGCAAAAGGAATCACCCATCGTTGATCAGCTATGTCCTGGTTGATCAAAGCGCCGAGGTATATATTGTAAAGGATTGCTATACATGGGATCGAAATACTCCCAAGTGCACTTCCAGCGGTGGACAATCACCGTACAACCATGTCTATATTTCCCATGGGAGTCTCCATTACTTGCCTACCAACCCGGTGGTCAAGAGGTAACATTCGCATCTGGGCGGATTTATAAAATTGACCTGGGCTCCCAGGTCGACCCAGGCCATACACATGACTACCGGGACACGCCCTGAGAAGTACAGGCAGCCATGTCACCCTCCGGGTGCCGATTGGTTTATAGAGATATGGGCCCAGTACCATATATTCCAAAAGCGTGTAATTGGGTCCCTGACTTACTGTATTATTTTCTATATATCATGATAGGAATAGGGGTTTCAACCGGCATTATTACCGCACTATAAAGCGAACCACCCTAACTTCTAACGCTGGGTCTAGTTATTTGCATATCTTTTACAGGATGTCGCAGTCAACCGCAACATTTTTGGGTTGTTTGCGAATTTCTTGGCAAATTTAAATTCGGAACTCGGAATTCGGAAATTGTATGAAAACCGGCGCAATGCGTATGCTTCAGAATGCTGTGTTTAGAATACGGTATGTGATATTGTGAATTGCATTCGTAACCCCGTCACCACAGCGCCGGCTATCTCTGAGGTACGAGACTGTAATTTACATTCCAGTTGTAATTTTCAAAATATATTTAATGCTATGGCTAGAAAGAGTGGCAATGCAATTATGATAGCGAACAAATTATTATACAGAAAAAGATTTAAAAAAAAACAACAACAGAAAAACCTGTCTATACTAAACCGGTTTACCGTAGTTTGAGATGGAATGTAGATTTGTGTTTTCTTTATAAACACGGAGCGCCGGTATCTACGGCGCACCGTTTGTTATTTTTTGAGAAATGTCCTGATCTACCATTCAAATAAATTAGATGGTTGGCTGTTTGTTCTTTGGAATCGCGGGACATGGGTTAGACGCCCATTGGCGTTATCACAACAAACAGTGCAGAGTGCAGATAATTGTCTCTGTTATTCTATGCACAAAAGCCATCACAGAATACCCACCTTAAGCTAGCTTTTGAGCTAGTCCGCTTGCAGAGATCACTGTTTGTTATTTTTTATCGTGTGTTGTGGACGCTTTTTTGCCACCCTGTTGTGACTGTTTTTGTTGCAAGAACGCTGTCGTTCGACTTGTTCACGCGTGTACGACATGAAGAATTTGGGGAGTGGTAGTGGTGGCTTTGATTCCATTTCGCTTGACCAGCAGCATAATAAGACCTATAAAGGTTAAAGGACAAAGGTTTAGCTTAATTGCCCCGGGTGTTACCCCCATATGGCTCAGTCTTTCTCTGTAGAACGACAAGTCGCCTGTCGAGATCATTGCAGACAGCACGAACTCTGCAACTTCTAGTGGTATGCGTGAATATTGCAATTCTAGTCTCAACGATTCAATCGGAAACGAACCACAGACCTCCACGGCGAGAGACAGACGGCTTTGCCACAAGACCCCTATATTTATTTCGATCAATCTCCTATTGGTTAAGGTTAAAAAGCAAAATTAGTTGTGTGTCCTTTACATGACAACTACAGCATATTTTTGTTGCTCTTTGAGATATTCTACGCACATTTATTTCTAGTAGTTTGTCACTAGGAGAACTTGGTGATGACTGGCAAGATCGAAGGGAAGTGACCAAGGGGAAGACCGAGAAGTAAATACCTGGATGGCATGACCACGTGGCATGGTCGAGACAGGAACACGGGGCTGATCTACGACTCTGGTGATCGAGTGAGATGGCAGAACATGACCTTCCACGCTTATCAGCATGGCACATGATGGATGATGGATGGAGTTTGTCACTGTTTTCTAAACGAGCGATGCTCATACCATTGCTTGAAAACGAACGCAATCCGGCCTGCTTCCAAATCGCGCGCTGCTGTGTTTCTAACACGGTATATGGGATTACGAATAGTGTATGTAACTCCTTCGGCCCAGCGGCGGCTTCGGTAAAGTGACCAAACATATGTCCAAAAGCCGAAACTGTCTATGGACCGGTGATGTGATTCCGGAGAATAAGTGACCTGTCTTTTCTTCTGTTGTCGGACGTACCTTCGCCCAACCGGGCTCAAGACAGCCTAGCTCAGGTAACGATAGTTTTCAATTGGTATGTTGTTTACTACGTCCTCTAATCTCTAATTCTGTTCTCAATTTCTGTGAGCGCCAATCAACACGCATTTGAATTTGTGGATGTACTGATTTTAATTTCTATGAGTGTCAATGAATACTTGTGAATTTGTTGATGTGCTGATTTTAATTTCTATAGGCATTAATGAACACTTGTGAATTTGTTGATGTGCTGATTTTAATTTCTATAGGCATTAATGAACACTTGTGAATTTGTTTACGTGTTGTCCCAGGAACCCCCAATAATTGATAAGACAAAGTAAAGCACGACAATCTTGAAGACACAGAGAAACACGCAGAAGCAAGGAAACTCGAAGACATCAAGACAACTGATGGAAATAGAGCGGCTTCAAAGTCCAAGATAATGAACATCGCTGTACTCGCTTCTGAAGGACCATGTGAAGTTCGGGGGAAGCGGGAGCAGAAACCGAGAAACTAGAAATGCACGTGGAGTAACGGCGGGGAGAGTGGTATCAGATAGAAAATTACCTGAAAGAGAGAAATTAAAGGGCAGATTGACAGGTAGAGGAGACGAATATATTATAGAATCACAAGAGAAAGAAGATGGGGTTAAATATGGATTAGTATTTGGGGTAAACGATTAGATGATACAATATCTTGAGGAGAGAGCAGATGATACCTTCATGAGTAAGATAAATGATACTCCGAAGAGTAGGGTAAATGATATTCTAAGGAGAAGGGAAATTGATACATTAAGGAGAATTGTTAATGATACCCTTAGAAACGTTAAATAATACGCTGCGGAGAAGGGTAAATGATACAGTGATAAACTGAGGAGGCAGGGAAATGATACAATATTACCTATAAAGACATATTATATGTGAGAATATATAGAGGAAACAGACCAATTGTAGAATGGTATCTCATGGAGAATGATAAATGAGTGACTACGGTATGGATGATAAGGTAAGATGAGAAATGATACTGATGCAAGAGGTGAAATTACAGAATCACTCGTAAAGTTAGGTAAACAGTGGAATCATAACTAAGGGATGGCGGGCAGATAAAGACGAATGTCGGAGGTCAGCATGGCCGAATTAATAAGATCGCTCGTTCTGAAACAACTGGTGTTCCGATGTCCAGGTAAGGGGTTCAACCTAGGGTTGCCAGAAACGTGAGCATCAAAAGGAGGACATAATAAGACAAAAAGGAGGACATAAGACGACACAAAGGAGGACATATTAAATGTTTCATTTAAATCGTTCCAGATTAAACCCACAATCAGTACAATTTTATTACAATAGCTACCAAAAGCGAGAACACATTTCTACCTTCTCTTCTGTTAATACCTCCAAAATTCACATTGGCATTGTCACCAGCAAAAGCAACACATTTGGAGTACAAATCATGTTGTTGGAGTGTTCTCAAAATATACTGTGATATCTTCTTCTTCGTTCATCCGGAGTTTTTTTTCGGATGTGATTGCGTTGTGCCTGTTTACAGCAGAGCTGCGTTCTTGCGCCGTTAGGCCGACACATCCGACTTCTGCGGGCATTTGTTGACCGGGTTAACCTTCCCGGGGATACTGTGATATAGTTTCTGAGGTTTCATTTGGTGTGTTGTCTAACTCGAGAATCTTAGTTTGGATTCCACCTGCTTTCAAGTCAAAGTACTGAACAACGATCGGAAATATTTTCTGCGAACCGTGATTGCTAGCATCTGTCGAAAGACCGAAACATGAAATACCACTTAAAGATGTATCCAATTTATCAACAGTGTGGGGGGGGGGGGGGGGGGGGGACGGACAATCACCTGGTTTATTATTGGTTCAATCTTTGTTTTTTGCACCAGCAATATTTTCAGCAATTTCTGAATCTTCAAATAATGTATGCATCAAAGCAGCTGTGCAGGTCATCGAGTTGTAAGACTGATGATGAAAAACTGTATGAAATGCCAAAGTTGCTTCGGCCGCATGCGCTTTCAGCAACACATTTGAGTACTTAGGCTGAAAAAAAAGAAGAAAAAAGACGTCAATGTGCTAGATGACGCGGACACTTTGATTAGGTTTCTATGTCTCTCACTGTCAACATGGCGCTCCAAATCATTAGTTCCTTTGTTGCCAACGGACAAGTAACTATCGCAAATCGTACACTTTGCCTCATTCTCGTTGCGTCCTTCAACGAAGCATGGAAACTTATTTTTCATAGTGTTCGAGAATTATCATTTTCTCTTTGTAAAAGCCATTTTCATAAACATAGACGGCAAAAATTACAAATTTAAAAAAAAAAATTTTAAATGGCGTCTCTGCTACCGGAACCGGAAGTAAAATTAAAATTTTGACTATAGAGACTACAGCATTGTTAATGTTGCCGAAAAGAGCAACAGTTAGATTCAAATTATACAAATAATTGGTGTTTCACATTTGGTATAAATAGGAAAATTAAATAAATATTATTAAGCAGTGAGTTCTAATAAAGAATGTAAACACACGGTAGAGTGTAGATACTTACATTGTAAGTTGTAACAACAATACATAAAAAATGATAACATAAAATATTTAAAAAGCCGGACATTTTAAAGGTTTTTAGCTTTGCCTGGCGGACGGAGGACATTAGGCTAAAAAGGAGGACATATCCTCTCTTTGCCGGACGTCTGGCAACCCTAGTTCAACCCCTACACCGATTAATTGGACTAAAACAGTGGTTCTCAACCTTTTTCTGGCCCGTGCCCTCTTTCACCATATTTTTCAGAACGTCATCCCCCCCCCCCCTTTCCTATAAAAAATTTGGCCCATGTCCCCCTTCACCATATTTTTAGAATGTCACCCCCCCTTTCATATTTCCTACCTAGAAATCCCCCACCCCTACACAGTATACGTAAAAATGGAATTTAAATATGTTAAAACAGGTCTAGACATCCATATAAAACGTGATTTGTGGGTCTACTTACTTTATAAAATGAATTTTAGAAGGATGAGACGTGCATAACTGTAGAGTATGAAGGGAAAAGCAATATCAAGTAATCGGTTCTTGTATTAACGCGATCTTGAAATGATCTTCATTCCCCCCCCCCCCCCCTGGAAACCCTAAAATTCCCCCCTGGGGGTGGGGGAGGAATTTCCCACCGGTTGAGAACCACTGGACTAAAAATGTCTTCTCATCCTTAACTTTGGCACGTACATTACAAGTACCTCTGAAGTCCGAGTGGGTTGGTCGTATGCCGAGACACTAGTAACAGGGAAAGCTAATCCACACGCAAAAATCAAACCAGTGCACCAGAAGAAGCAGCACGTGCATGGACAAGGCTTGAGTTTAAAGTCAGCCAAGGCAAGAACGAATAAAATGCTCACGGATATTCCAAAGCTGGCGGTAGCATCCACCACAATGGCATACACAAGAAATAGACAGATCTGGAGTGTATACTGAAACTTGAAGCAAATAAGCATTAGGTGAAAGGTTGCGGTGTTTTATTTCAACGCCTAGCGACCCCACTGAGAGATTTGGCAGAGTATTAACGTACGTGGTCGTCAAATAATACCATAAAATGCTAGCTTTGGGCAACACGTTTTGCTTAGCCTCATATTCGTGACACTGTCTTTGTCTGTCTGTCGGTCTGTGTGTCTCCCTTCATTCTCTGTCTCTCTATATGTATTTGTGCCTACGTATTTCTCTGTGTTTTCTCTACGTGTCTCTCCTCTCTCCATATCTACTTGTCTGCTTATCCACCTACTTATCTATCTACCAAGGTACCTACATATAGGATATATATTTAATGACTGGGGTTTTTGAAAATATTGCCGTTCCAAGTTTTGTATTCACCAACTGTGGAGTTCATGCAACATAAAAGGTAAATACCAATCTGGAAACTCAATATAACAACAACAACAACAACAACAACAACAACAACAACAACAACAACCCACAGTCTATAAAAATACACCCTGTACACACCTATCTGGTTTCTGATCTAGCTTCGTAACTACTTATCGGCTTACGTACATATCTTTATATCTACGTACCTACTTACTACCTACCTATCTACTTACGTACTTCGGGAGGGTACATTACACACACAAAATAAGAAGTAAGAACATCGTAGAATTCCCATTGATGATGTTAAACGCAAGAGCACCACGTGAGACTAAAGCTATGCAAACATAGAGTCATGTTGCTGTTGTCTAGATATACATTTTGCGGGATTAGACAGACTGTGTTCAGAGATGCAGAGAAACACACGCGTGTGCTCGTTCCATCCTGTCTGCACACTGTAACTCAGTGGCAACAGGAAAGTAATGTACAAAATAATCCATAATAAATAATAAATAAATGTGAGATAGATATAAGATAGAGAAAATTAAGGGACAAAAATACCGCCAGAAAGAGAGAGCGAAAAATAAAATCATGTGAGTCACATAAACTGAAAACTCAGAAGAAGGATATACCATCCACCCATCATGTGCCATGCCGATAAGTGTGGGCGGTCATTTTCTGCAATTTCACTCGATCACTAGAGTCGTGTATCAGCTCAGAAGGATATACACACACATACAAATACTAAAAATTAAACAATAATAAAGAAGCAATCCACACAGAAAATAGAAAGAACGGATTTTGAAAAGAAAGATAGAAAGTATGATAGAAAGAACGAAATAAATTAAAAGAAAGAAAGAAAGAAAGAAAGAATGAAAGAAAGAAAGAAAGAAAGAAAGAAGAAAGAAAGAAATTGCTATAAAATACAGCTTTGATCATAAACATGACCAGAAATCCCCAAATCTCCACACAGAAAGAAATAAAATACCAAGAGGATTGCTGGAAACAGCCGGCGGGAAGGGATTATCATTACCATACATTCACTTGATCCTGGAGCCTAACTATAGGGTATACATGTTACCGTGGCTGTACTATGGTGGCATGGCGGTGACCTCCACACGAGGCTGCCTTTGTAGATTCCCAAACACGGTGGTGAACTCAAAGGGACCAGGCCGCCTTTATGAGACTGATCCTCCCCGTAGGAAATAGGAAAAAGTAGGTTCGGTTAGTACAGATAATAGTAATTTCATAGGTAGTAACTGGTATTTTAAAGTCAGGTCTTAGATATGACTGAGCTACCGTATGATGGTAGACGGTACTGCCTGCTTTCTGTTAGCGCCAAACCCGACACCCCACATTGTGCGAATGGCTTCGAGCGGAGGAGCGCAATTGGGAGGGTACAAGCCTTATCCACTTCCCCCCCCCCCCCCACACACACACACACATTCTTCGTGGAGATGGTAGTGGGCTAGAAGAAAAGTGTCTACATCAGCCTTGTTACAAGTCCTAAATTCACACCTCTGGCGAGTATCGGCCAGTGCATCGGACCCCAAGTTAAAATTCACTCTTCTAGAGAATACAAGTTAAAATTCAGCCTTTCAGAGGGTAAAAGTACAAATGCTTTCTTCCAGAGGATAAACGTTATAATTTAGTCTTCCAAATGATAAAAGTTAAAATTTAATCTTCACGAGGATACAAGTTAAAATTTAGCTGAGCTGGCTACAAGGACTGTTATGCACTGAGAATGTCCACAGTACAGTGAGCTCGTTAACACAACATAACAACATAACATAGTAACTGTGCGGTATCATTTTTAAACAATTACTAATCCCAGGCTTTTGCTCTCCCCTTCAATTAAAATCAAGAAATAAACACAAGGTCCCGCGTGTGTGGATGTGAGGGGAGAGAGATAGAGAGATATAAATGGAGAGAAAGGGAGAGAGAGAGAGGTAGTGGTTCTGAGAAGTGGAGAGAAACAGAGAAAGAGAGGGAGGGGGCGAGAGAGAAAGGGGGAGAGAGTGAGCGAGAACGGGAAAGAGAGAGTGAGTGGGAGAGAGAAAGAGAGAGAGGTAATGAGATTGACCAGAGAAGGAATGGAGAGAAAGAGGAAGGGGGAGACGTATTGAGATTGGTAAGTGGAGAGAGAGAGAGAGAGAGAGAGAGAGAGAGAGAGAGAGGGGGGGGGGGGAGAGAGGAAGATAATGAGAAGAGTGTCCAAACACAGTGTGGAGTGGCTTTCCCTTCTTAAACATAGGCGGAAACAAAATAAACACATAGTTCATTGTATGAGTGAGGGAGGGGGGAGAGAGAGAGAGAGAGAGAGAGAGAGAGAGAGAGAGAGAGAGAGAGAGAGAGAGAGAGAGAGAGAGAGAGAGAGAGAGAGACAGACAGACAGAGAGAGAGAGAGACCCATCCACGTAACTTAAAGAATATGGAGTTAGTAATATCAAAGTTGTCAGGCCGCAATTATTCAAATCCTTTCTACATTCGCTAAGAGAGATGGATAACCTATGAGTACACCCGGATAGCGATGATGCCATTTTTTCATTACTCACTAACCAATGTTAACAAAGATAGTTAACTTTGCTTGGATTTAGCAAATAAAAGGATCCCTAGAACGGCCTACAGCAGTGACAGTTTGAAGTCAGTAATGAACATATTGACATGAATGTGTACAACTACCACAAACAAACAACATGGCATTATGTTCAATTCCTTATGTTGCTAGCAGCTAGTCGGCCATACAATCAACAACTTCCCGCTGTAGTAGGACACATAATGACCTCAAGATTCAAACACGGCCTAATTGCAAATTGGAGCCCGCTGAAATCCCCTGCTTTCTTAACTCGAGCCGTTAAAGCTTTAAGCAGACTTCAGTTGCCTTCAGTGTTGATCCTTTAATGACTGCATTGTCTGCCTGGAGCCTAATGCAGGCACTAAGGACCCGGTGCGGAGGATAGAATTTGCTGTCTAAGGTATGTATTTCACAAGGTCCCTGTTGGGTATTGTTTAATGTTGCGTGGCCTTTGCAGGACGTGGCGATCAATCCCAGGCTGACTTTCTATGCTTCGTTAGAATAACGAAGACCTAAACAACAGATTGCACGATTTGTTGCCTGGCATATTTCACTGCATCTCATCAGGCACATACTGCAAAAATCACACAACATAAAGTGATTAGATAAAGTTTTCAAGCTGAAATATACACAGTATATATCAGTGGTTCTCAACCTTTTTTGCCCCATGCCCCCCCCCCCCTTTACCGATGTGTTCATAACGTCATTCCCCCCCACCCTTTCAAATATCCTCCATATAAATTTCCCCCCCCCCCCACCCTTACACTGATACAAAAAAATGGAAGCTAAATTTATTAACACATACTAGAACAAGTCTAGACATCTACATAAAACGTGATTTGCTGGTCTACTTATGTTATAAAATTAGTTTCATTAGGACGAGAACTACAGAACCATAAAATTTAGAGGGAAAAGCAATATCAAGCAACTGGTTCCTGTATTAATGTGATCTTGAAATAATCTTAAATCTCCCCCCCCCCCCTGGAAACTCTAAAAATCCCCCCCCCCCCCCCACCTGGTGGGAGGGGGAGATTCCCCACCGGTTGAGAACCAGTGGTATAAATTGTACATTCATTAGCTTGCTATTTTAAACACTTTATATCAGAATTTGGAAAAATAAAATCCAGAAATATTCTCCCGAAATCGCCGTCTTTGATGTTTTCGCCGCCATCTTGGAACTATTCTGGGGAGAGCTATTGGAACTATTCTTCTGTTATATTCTAGAAGGGGGAAATTAGAAGATGGCTAGATCAATTGAAACGGGAAATAGAGTGTTGAGATGCTACATAGAACCTGTACTTTTATATGGATGTGAAACTTGGACAATGAGCATAGAGGCTGAAAAACATCTGATGGCTGTAGAAATGTGGTTTCTGAGGAAAATGCAAAGAATACCATGGACAGCCAGAAAAACCAATGAACAAGTCCTTCAAGAAACAAATGAAGATCGTAAACTGATTAGAGACATTAGACGTAGACAGTCACAATTATTTGGGCATGTTATGAGAAGAAATGATTTGGAGAACATGGTGACAACTGGTAAGATCGAGGGGAACAGACCAAGGGGAAGACCTAGAAGCAAGTACCTGGATGGCTTGGCCTTGTGGCATGGTCGAGACAGAAACACGGAGCTGATCCACGACTCGGGTGATCAGGTGAGATGGCAGAACATGACCGCCCACGCTTACCGGCATGGCACATGATGGATGGATGGATAGATCTGAAACCGGTCATGCACTTCCTTAAAGAAAAATAAGTTCAATGGTTTGGCCACCTCACAAGAATGCCCTGGTACCATCTGACACAAAGAGCCACGGTGAAGAAATGTAATGAATACAGAACGAGAGGAAGACCCCGTAAAAGATGGAGAGATGGTATCAAGAGCAACCATAAAGAAATGAATGCCAACTTACAAAGAGCATTATAACGAGCACATACAAGACCTGTACATTCTCTTCCCCCATCACCCCCTTTCCACCCCAAACACTTCACTGACGTAAATGGTGGAAAAGAAGAAAAGATTGGTTTACCCATTGCTTTCTGAACGAGAAGTCAACGTTTAAGCCCAATTAAATGCCGGTGTGTAGGGGCTGAACCGTCTACCGCGCCATCAGAGCACAAGAAGCTAAGATCGAGCGCTCTTATAATTTCAATTACGTCCACGTCTTTTAATAGACATTGTGTATTGAGGTCACTGGAGTAGGAGGCAGAGGAAAACAGTGCAAGCAAGTGATAGCTTTGATAGCGTGTGACGGGGTTCAAACCTGATTCGAAATGTTCAAAAACACAGAAAAAAGTTCGTGTTTAATGTGAAATTACCGTGGGGATAACACATGCTTCACATTCACACAACGCCAGTGACTATACGTTTTAGTTATTTCAGTTAACGTATTATTCATTTATTAACTTCACATGATATATAACTTTTTAGTATGCGCCTGATGAGATGTAGCCAAATATTTCAGGCAATAAATCGCGCGACATATTCTTTGTGGCTTTTCTGTTCAAAAATATCGTTGATTTAGAGGAACACCTGCGCTACCCGATATGACACATAATGATGGTGATGAAAATTCCCTTTTCTCACTCGCTTTCTTCTAACTGCCATTCGGTCGTCTGTTACCTCCGGTGTTGCGTATGAAGTTAAGTTTGAGGAGAAAAGTAATTGCGTTCTCCAGGAAGAGAAGACCTGTTGTCGACATGACAGCTCCTTATCTGGGTTTTCTAACCTGCTTATCAGACAGCCTGTCTGCGGGCGGGCTCGATATACTGTAGACAAGGGAGGCAGGCTGCGAACATGACAGAACGAGATAGAGAAGTCTTAAAAGTAAAGACGAAAAATTAATTATCTGTTTTGTGAAATTATTAGGGGAGCAGCTGGCCGAATGATTAAGAACGAGGGGTTTTCCTCCGGGAGACCCGGGTTCAAATCATCGGTAAGTGTGGATTTTGTTTTTTTTTCTGTCAGGGCAAAAAGAAAATCCTAACCAGCACAGTTCGCGGCGACTGCACTAGCCAGGTGGCCTTAATTCGTCAGTTTCAAGAACCCCCTGCCCTACACAGCAAAGTACTACAGACAGTAGATGACAGGCAGTGAAATTATCAAGCGTTACACTTTCGCCAAACGCGTAACTGTACATCTGACCACATCAACCACTGCGTGCTGTCTGGTCTACAAAAATACAGATCTAGCTCTAGAACAGTGGTTCTCAACCGGTGGAGAATCCACCCTCCCCCTCCTGGGGGGGGGGGGCGGACAGGGGGGAATTTTAGGGGGGGGGGAGGATTAAGATTATTTCAAGATCGCATTAGTACAAGAACCGATTACATGATATTGTTTTTCCCTCCATACTTAAGAATTCTGTACTTCTCGCCCTTCTAAAATTCGTTTCATAACGTAAGTAGACCCGCAAATCACATTTTATGGAAACGTCTAGACTTGTTCTAGCATGTGTTACTAAATTTAGCTTCCATTTTTACGTATACTGTGTAAGTGGGGGGGGGGGTGTATGGGAAGAAATACGAAAAGGGGGGGGGGGATGACATTCATGACATTCTGAACATATGGTGAGGGGTGCAAGGGCCAAAACAAGGTTGAGAACCACTGCTCTAGAGGCCCAATGCGCCATAGACTTTACTTTTTTTAACGAGAGAGAGAGACAGAGACAGACAGAGAGAGAGAGAGAGAGAGAGAGAGAGAGAGAGAGAGAGAGAGAGAGAGAGAGAGAGAGAGAGAGAGAGAGAGAGAAATGCAGACCAGACCAATATACGAAACTGGTCTATTGTACCCGTAGAATGGACACTAGAAAATAGAAATCTCTAAAACTGTTTGCATAGTGTCTCGTTTTCTAAGACACTTAAAGGGCCTTCATAAAAACCAGATAAGACCGTTAGTAATGACATCAGATTGTTCATTCATGTAGCGGCCGGGAGATGCTCAGGCCGATATTGGGTACAAATTTGTCACTTAGTCGTCATTCTCTCTTGTCTAGACCTGCCAGCGGCAGCACATCACGCCGAGAAGTGACGGCCGAGCAAAGTTCTTGGAGGGGAAAATTACTCCTGACGTGATTTTTGAGAAACTTAGTTCAAATAGTCTCAATCACTGCCTGCCTGCCTGCCTGCCTGCCTGCCTGCCTGTCTGTCTGTCTGTCTGTCTGTCTGTCTTCAGTTTCTTCTTCTCTCTCTCTCAGTTCTCTCTCTCTCTCTCTCTCTCTCTCTCTCTCTCTCTCTCTCTCTCTCTCTCTCTCTCTCTCTCTACCAACACCCACCTATCCCATCCTAACATAAGAGTTGTGAACCGAAAGGAAAGTGTTATCAGATAAGTACGAAGATCATATGGGGTCAAGTGTGCATTATTGCCACGTTAAAGATCCAACGGGAATCGTAACTGTTTCTTCTTTTTCTCTTCCTATCCCCTCTTCTTCATCCTCCTCCTCCTCCTTATTCTTCTTCCTCTGCGTCTAACTTCGTCTTCTTCTTCTTCTTACTTATCGTTAGTCTCCTCCTCCTCCTCTTCCTCCTCCTCCTTCACACCCTTCTCCTTCCGCCACCACCACTTCTTTTTCTTCTTCTTCTTCTCTTCTTCTTCTTCTTCTTCTTCTTCTTCTTCTTCTTCTTCTTCTTCTCTTCTTCTTCTTCTTCTTCTTCTTCTTCTTCTTCTTCTTCTTCTTCTTCTTCTTCTTCTTCTTCTCCTTCTCCTTCCACTTCCTCCTGTTCTTCTTCTGCTTCTTCTTTTTCTGTGTTATTCCCATATCATTGATATTATAAAAGAAAGTAACTTTGTTGTCTGTTTAAAGCAAAGCAGCAACAGTTTAAAGCAAAATAGCAAAGACTTCCCGACTTCTCGCGACTTTTATTGATTAGGTTTGCATTTCTGAATAGAGTAGATTTTAATTAGGCCACCGCCCTGGGGCAGAAAAAAAAAGAAGGAAAAAGGAAAAAATAACCTACTATAGCATACATATAACCTATAAATGAGTGCAAACAGTAAGATGAAAAAGAAACATAAATGCGTAGATATCACGAGGCTAGGTGTACGACAAATGAGACATATGGCTATAGTGGTGCGACGTGTGCACAAAACTTCACTCCAGTTTTGGGGCTGGCCAAACGTACATGATAACAAACATTAAAGAAATGTAAATATTGAGCACAACCCACTATTGGCAACGCTGATCGTGTTCCGGTATGAACCTAAGGCCTTATTCACGTTAATATGGAAGCACTAGACTCGAGTTTCGCTCTAGCTTGAGGTCGTCAGTTGTGAATATCCTTGACTGGACCCGGAATCGAACTCGGATAACTTGCGTGTGAGGCTGGTGTGTAACCACTAGGCCAAACGGCACACGCTAGACGCGGCCAAATTATCACACCAGAATATCGCAACGTCACCCATCGTAGGCTGTAGCTCAAAATTTGCCCGATCGCCGCGACTGACATCCGACTATCGATGTGGTCCCGAATGTTCAGGTCTTCTCGACTGGCAAGGAACAACAGGCCTCCTAATTATAGAAATTGTATGAAAGGTACAGAACCCTTCTACATGCCTTATTGCACAGTGGACATATGGTGCTAAACCCATATTATTATAGACCAATCGGCAACGGGTGGGTAATGGGGTCAGTAGCACACCGGCCCACTTTACTTCCCAAGATATTTTCTGGAACCCATTTTAGTCAGGGTCTGACCATTCGAACCCATAACCACCGGGCCGGCGATTGAACCACTACCTTACACCGGCTCCCTTGACAGAAATTGGGTGAAACAAAAACAGCCATATTTATTTAATGATAGCGGTGACTATATCGCGTTATTTGAATTAGCTTGTGGCATAGTTAGAAGTAAATACCCCACAATATCTGAAGTGAATTATAGAATAGAACAGAACAGAATGAACAGAACCCGGGAAGGTTAACCCGGTCAACAAATGCCTGCAGAAGTCCCAAGAACGCAGCTCTGCTGTAAACAGGCACATCGCAATCACGTCCGGAAAAAAAGGAAAAAAAAAAACAACTCCGGATGAACGCAGAAGAAGCAGTTTGAACAGAGGACTTGTGGTATTGTTGAAGTACATTGCAGACTTCTTGAAGTGATTTCTGGCATGGATGAATTAACTTAAACTTCAGCCGAAGTGATTTCTGTCATGAGCGAATTAACTTAGACACCTGCTGAATTCTTCTTCTTCGTTCATCCGCAGTTTTTTTTTCGGATGTGATTGCGTTGTGCCTGTTTACAGCAGAGCTGCGTTCTTGCGCCGTTAGGCCGACACATCCGACTTCTGCGGGCATTTGTTGACCGGGTTAACCTTCCCGGGGGTTTCTTAGGACGTTTGACTCTCACTGTTGTGGTGTTATCCCCCATCCCAGCTGGTCCATATAGAACAGCCAAAGATCCTGGTCAGCCCTCAAGGGAAGGCAGGGGCAGACCATGGGCATTCCCCGCCATCCAAGGAGGCTTCCATACTTGCAGAGCCGATACATAGCGCTCTGGTACTGGGCTCACCCAAGGAATCGTCACGTCCTGCACATGGCTGCTTAGCCTCACTTCCGTATATTGGGCCTTCCGTTCACCATAGGCTGTTCTTCCGGAAACCAGAAGTATGCAGTCTGCAGATGACATCCACACAGTGAGCTTTCAATTCGGACTTTCCATGTAATGGATTTGCTATCCAAGCAATATTCCATTTCGTGCCACTAGGACACTTTTCCACCTTTTATGAAGTCCACACAGTGGGCTTTTGATTAGGACTTTCCACGTAATGGATTTGCTATCCAAGCAATATTCCATTTCATGCCACTAGGACACTTTTCCACCTTTTATGAAGCCCACACAATGGGCTTTTGATTCGGACTTTCCACGTAATGGATTTGCTATCCAAGCAATATTCCATTTCATGCCTCTGGGTCTTCATGCACCTTTAAATGTCAACCTGTATGCAGTTAAAGTAAGCTGCGGTCAACTTGAGCTTGTTGATATCTCCATAGAGCTTGTCCTCAAATGAAGCAGGAGACACCTGCTGAATTGAAATGAACCTATTAAAACTAGATGAAACACCAGCTAAAGTAATTTGTGACATATTGGAATTAAACTGCACGCCATCTGAAGTGATTTATGGTATGTTCAAACTAGATTAAACACCAGCTGAGGTGATTTGTGACATGTTGGAATTAAACTGCACACCATCTGAAAGTGATCTGAGGAGTGCCTAAACTAAATTAAACACAAAATGAAATGGTTTGTGACAAGCTTTAACTAAACTAAACACCAACTGAAGTGGTTTATGACATGTTTGAATGAAACTACACACTAGCTAAAGTGATGTAATGACAGATTTAAATTAAAATTGCACACAGCTAATGCATTTTAGGCAGTTAAACATATACGGGTGAATTCTTCATAAATGGGGGGTGTTTGAAAATATTGCCGTTCCAAGCTTTGTATTCACCTTCTGTGGAGTTCATGCAACATAAAGGTAAATTGATTTATTTGGTTGTTTCGGGATTTGAGATTTAAAGATTGAGCACAACCCACAACTGGCAACGCTGATCGTATTCCGGTACGAACCTAAGGCTTTGTCCACGTCAATTTGGAAGCACTCAAAAGTAAATACAAAACTTGGAACGGCAAAATTGTCAATAACCCCGTCATTAAAAATACCCCTATACTAAGATTCAACTGAAAGATACACAGCTCCTTACTAAAGAATGTTCTGGATAGAAACGTGGAGGGGAGGCGTGCAAGAGCAAGACAGCGTTACATGTGGGTAGACAACATCAAGCGATGGTCTGGAAGAAGTCCATATGAAAGCACCGTGAAGACGAAGGGAAAATATGTGTTGGAGACTCATTGCAGCATCCAGCGTTCAATGCGGATATGGCAATTGATAATGATGATGCAAATGATGATGATGATGTACATGCGCTCCATCTACTTTGTTTATTACGTTCTATTCCTCTGTTATTGATACATAAACCGCGCCATGTTTATTCAACGACACGACAATTCCCATAGGGAATTGCTTTCATCCAGTAACAATATTGTTGGGCATTTAGTTCAGCCTGCTTACGTTCCTGAATTCTATTAATACTGTTGGGTCGGGCCTGAGTCCCCTGGCATTCACGGTTAGGCTACAGTTAAGTACGCGCTTGGAGATAAAGGCAGTAACAGTATTCCCTCAGGTGAGTGTATGAGTGTTCGCTAAGGCGGGTAATTACTGCCTATCACACTATCGATGTGCGTTTGATAGTCACAATTGTTGCTTGGATATGGGACGGGTCAGCAAATTATAGGGACTTTGCAAACTCCACGAATCTTACAATATAAAAGCAGAAAACTGTAAATTAGACAAGGATAGCAATATAACCCCGCAAAAATTAAATGTAGAACATGATTTGCTTTCTCCTTCTTACAATCCTTGCCGTGTGGCGTTGGTGATCACGTCTGTTCACAGCTCTTTGTCTCGCGTGCTGCCAATCATTTCTGATTCTGATGTTCCTCTGGGCCATGATGTACAACATCTTGGTCTCCTCCTTCCTCTCTTCCACTCCAACTTCCCTGTTGCGATGACATACTCTAGTTTTCCCGTTCTCATGACGTGCCAAGTGAACGTGGACTGTCTTCTACTGATGCGAGTAACCAGTTCTCCTTCCGAGCAACTACTTTCAAAATATGTTCTTTGCTCTATCTCTTCGTCCACGGTGTTCTAATCATTTTGCTCTTCTATTCGTCAACGGTATTCTAATAATTCTTCTACAAAATCACATATTTCCGCAGCCTCCACACAATTTCTCACTTGTCTGCTAATTGTTCATTAAGAACTCTTCTCCTCACTTCGATTGACAAGGATAAATTGCAGAGAATGTTCTTCATCTATTTTTTTTTCCATCCAAATTTCTTCTTCTTACATTTTTCTACTATTGGAACAAAGACCCTCAATTAACCCATGAGCGTTATAAATTTTGCTACTCATGCAAAGCGTTTCTATCCCCGTATTATTAATATCTGTCTCATTCTGCAGTATGTATCCGTATTTTTCAAGATACAACAGAATAATGCAAATTAATTGGAATAATTAGACGTAGACATTTCAAGATGATTTGAGACCTTTATGAATAGAAAGAAATGTGAAAACTTAGTGACAAATTTGCAAACTTAAACGAGAAAGTGCAGGGGGAAAGCGAAGAGATGAATACCTGGATGGCTTGACCATATGACATACTCAGGACAAGAACTTAGCCCTGATCCGAGACTCTGGTGAGCATGTACAAATGGCGAGTCATGACCGCCTACGCTTATCTACATGTTACATAATGATGATGTATAAAGAAATACGTATCATAGCACTAAACACCGGACTCTTCTTATCAATTGAGCCATTCGGGACGTCCGCGAATCCTTAATCCATATTTCTGGTTGGAAGCCCATGTCTGAAATGCGATTGCTCTACTTCCGCTTTTTTGTTCCTCCTTATGCACCTCAGAGGTCAGTATGCTGCTTACTGCACCACAGAGGTCAATGTGCTCCTTATACATGACAGAGGTCTGTGTGCTCCTTATGCACCTCACAGGCCTGTATGCTTGCTCCTTATACACCTCAGAGGTCAGTATGCTGCTTATGCACCTCAGAGGTCAGTGTGCTCCTAATGCACATCAGAGGTAAAGGTGCTTCTTACGCACCTCAGAGGCCAGTGTGTCCGTCTTCAGCATGCATTTGTGTAAGATTTACTTCCTCCAGACAGATTCCATCCAAGGTAACGAGCACTATATACAGGTGAGTTAGTTTACTTTCTCTTTCAGTTATGCTAGGGTAGCGATATTACGGCCTACTCTTTAAGATTTCTAACTACTGTATGATTTTTAACGTGCACAATCTGTACACGAAACCTTTTGTTTTTTGGCTCTTATCCGAGACGGCTAAGTTTCCAATCTCACTACCCAAGAGATAAGAAGATCACACGATATCTTTAGATAAAATTATTCTTGGAAACATTCTCAATCATATAGAGTGATCAAACTCGGCACCTTCTGAACCTGAGCCGGACACCAAAACCCCACACCTACGGTTCATCCGTGATGGCGCTTTGCCGGTCGGACGCTAATTTATATCAGTTGTGCCTCATGACGGTCTATCTCATTGTTCCATATTAATTCGTTTATCCACTGAGGTGGATGCATCATTTCAAACGAGAGACATACCACACTTCCGTTTACTTTAACACAGACATTGTCCGGTCATTGTTATTAGACTTCAAACGAATATAAAAGGAATGCAAATGTTTGAAATATGGCCAGAAATGCTAGGATTTGACACAGATGCACGAAGCGTGTAAATGCGGTAAGCTCAATGGCGCCAGTCAACTCACCGGATACAATGCCACTGCCAAAAGATCACCAGAAGGACACGCACACTTTGACAATAATAAATATGAATTATTTGAATAGAGACCATTAAATACGAGGTGTAATAAAGCGAATTTTGTTTGTACTTTTTCACGATATATAAAATTTGCCTGTGCTTGGCAGGACGTTGCATTCACCCCCTGTCCTTATTGCTTTCGTTTTTAGAAGGAAATTTTACGTTCAGTAGTTTGCCATTGCTTTCTCAACTGTCATTTACTGCCAATAAGTACCTTGCGGTGTATGGCAGAGGGGTCTTTGAGCCTGAGGAATTAAGACCGCCTGGCTAGTACAGTCGCCTCGAACTGTGCAGGTTAGGATTTTCTTTTTGCCCCCGACAGGAAAAAATCCGACACCTTACCGAGGGATCGAACCCAGGCCTCCCGAATGAGAGTCCGGCGTTCTAGCCTCTCGGCCAGCCGCTATTACGTCCAAATGAACCGGTGCAATGGCTTAGGTGATTGTGAGACGTGTAGTTTCACAATTCCCTGACGTCCCGAGTCGTGTGTTCGAAGCCAGCAGTTGGCGGTTTGGAAGCAGATTGCTTTGCGTTTATTTCAATGGCGTGAGAAGTCGGTCGTTAAGAAAGCAATGGCAAACTTTTTCTTTTGGCATGTCCTTTTTTACAGGACATCGCTATCAACACGAGCATTTTACTGCTGTTGTTGATGTCTTGGCAAGTTTACGTTCAGTAGTTTGACATTGATTTCAGAACGACCTGCTCCATTACCAACTCGTTAAAACCCAGCGCAACGCGGTCTGCTGCCAAATCGGTCGCAGCTGTGTTTCAAACTCGGGTAAGCGTGGTTACGAATAGTCTGCGTAAGGCCTTTGCTAGGGAGACCGGCTACGAAAATAAACTTGCCTAGCAAATCACTTATGGGAATGCCCCGAATGCTGTGATGTCGATTCCTAAATCAATCAATCCATCAATCAAAGAGTAAAATACAAGTAACTGGGTGTCTACTTGGTCATTCGGGGGGCTGCGTGGTCTCGAGGTATGGTGTCCGCCTCGAGTGCTGGAGGTCCCGGGTTCAAGCCCGATGAGGGCCAGGCCCTTTTTTTTCCACGTGGACTTCTAGTAATAAAATTTCGTCTGGTCTCTGGGTAGTGAGATCGGACGCCCGTGTTATTGTTGCGTACGCAAAAAATGCCCGGGCAAAATTTCGAGTTAAAAATCTACCTAAAGTATTTCAGGATCCTCGCCGGTGCTACGGAGTTCGTGCACTGAGCTGAGTTTCTCCAGACTCAGGGTTGAGTTAAGAGGAGAACGGAGCGCTTATGGGCTACACCTGTGTGCCGTGATGTTGATCCATCGACTAAACTAAACTACATGGTCATGCGTCGAAGTAAACTTGTTCCTGCAGCGAGGCGCTGTTGTCATTTGGAGGTGACAGGGTTGAATCCCGGTGGGTAATTATAGCTTTCAAATTTTATGTTGTCCAGTGCGTCTTCAAGCCTTTACTTCTTTCTATGAGGGCCTAATAATACACGTGTGTTTATTTATGAATCAGCTGTATGCTGGGGTTGATTGCAATAGTATGTAAAAGATAGGCAACTAACTTTTGAGTAGACCGTTGCGTGGCATAAACCCACTACCCCGCCCTCAGTGCACAGGAAGTTAAGGCGTGAGCTAGGTAAACCAATCGGCCACGGCTAAATCGGTGCAGATTAATTCAATGACACTGGGGCGATTAACCAAGGCTAAGAACTTATGTCCAGCTCTTCCTGCAGCTCGGACTCCTATTAAAGATTCAGGCCATGGTAAAGGGGCCTCTGCCGGAGTCGGGAGGGTCGATGCCGAATCCTAGGAACAGAATTATGTAAATCTGTCCATAAGACGCTGGGATCCTGGAGAGACGATGTCGTGAAGTCAAATCAGAATACAGGTTATATTTTAAGTGCAGGTTTTATAATTGCAAACAGCTTTACATAGATAATGGGCTCTCAGACAATGGAATTACGCCCAACGCGATCCGATGAGGAGTGGAGAACATGTTTTGGATTGTGTTATGGTATCTAAATAATGTTAGTTGCATAACCTTTACAAGATGTCGCAGTCAACGGCGACATTTTTGTCTGTGATTTCTTGGCAAGTTTACGTTCAATAGCTTGCTATTGCTGTATGAACGACCAGCGCTCATAATATTGTTCGAAAACTATCGCCCACAGCTGTGTTTCGAACGCAGTTTGGAGGATTACGAATTACGCCCGTCACCACTTCGCACGGTTCAGAAAGCAATGGCATTTTTTTTCGCATATCCATTACAGGACATCGCTGCCAACACCAGCATTTTACCGCTGTCGTTGATTTCTTGGCAAGATTACGCTCAGTAGTTTGCAATTGCTTTCTGAGCAGCCTGCTCACTTATCCCGTAAGTTACTAACGCGGCGAGAATCGTTTCCAATCATCGAGCGCTGCATTACCCCACGTGGATAAACAGGATACCTAATTTTGTGTTGTGACATGCAACTGATTTTGTGTGGTGACATGCAACTAACTTTGTGTTGTGACATGCAAATTTATGTTTTGTCATGCCACTAACTTTATGTTGTGACATGCAACTAACTTTGTGTTGTGACATGCAACTGATTTTGTGTGGTGACATGCAACTAACTTTGTGTTGTGACATGCACCTTACTTTGTGTTGTGACATGCAACTAACTTTGTGTTGTGACATGCAACTGATTTTGTGTGGTGACATGCAACTAACTTTGTGTTGTGACATGCACCTTACTTTGTGTTGTGACATGCAACTAACTTTGTGTTGTGACATACATCTTACTTTATGTTTTGACATGCAACTTTATGACATGCAACTAACTATGTGTTGTGACATGCAACTAACTGTATGTTGTGACATGCAACTAACTCTATGTTGTAACATGCAACTAACTTTATTTTATGTTATCTTGTTGCGGTTTGTACAGCGGACTAGCACTAGATAGTTGACAACTGCACCACACAACAAAAGTCACACCCCTAACTTAAAAAAAAAGTCGCTTAAAAGTCGACAGGGTCGATTTCATCGCACCGGGTTTTATCCCATATGGCTCGGTCTCTTTCCGCAGCGCGGAAAGCGTCGCACAAAGCACGAACTCCGTAGCTTTTAGCGACGACCCACAGGAGTCTCCGAAACATTTACCTCGTAAACCGAAGGGTGCGGCCCGGAATCGAACCCACAACCTTCGGAGCACGAGTCAAACGGCTTGACCACTTCGCCACAGAGACTCCCTACCCCCCTACACCCCTAACTCCACTGCCAAAAGCCAGCTTATGATAAACCTATATAATGATGACGTTGCGAGACAACAAGATGGATATGCCAGGCTGCAAGTGATATCCTGAGTGTGAGAAACCCGAGAGCATCCACGCCAGCTTACTTAACATGTTGTCTTCTGAAATTGCTGCCACATGTCACGTGTCGCACAGATCCTGCTGAATATATTGCAGTCAGTCATAATAAGTGTTACACTGCAGATACGCGTGGACCAAGATAGAAGAATCTGACACATAGAACAAAGAAAGTATGGTAGAATGTTAGGTTTTGTGACACGTAGAGCAAATAAAGTATGGCAGAATGTTAGGTTTTGTGACACGTAGAGAAACTAGCTGAGATACTAAGAGAGGAAATGTTGAGTGAAGTGTTGTGTGGTAATTTAGCCTGTGCGTCTTTGTTTTCCATACGTGAAGACTGACAACTGGAATATTAGACCGGTGTGCTTCAGGCGCGACAAAAATTTATACTCCACGTAGGGTTACCAGATACGTGGGCACCAAAAGGAGGACATAATAAGACAGAAAAGAGGACAAAGGAGAGCATATTGAATGTTTCATTTGAATCGATCCAGATTAAACCCACAATTAGTACAATTTTATTACAATAAGTGTATCTTACTCTTAGTGAATCGACCAAGAAAGAATCATGTTAAGAAATAAATATAAATTCAATGGAGGCCTTTTTCAGAGTGATAAAAAACATTATTAAACCGCCGATTGTACAATTATGACCTTTTAATCTTTATTAATTTCACAACATATTTCTCGGAGAAGCCAACTTTTCGTAGAAGATCCTCGTTAGCAATCACATATGCATAAAACTGTTCACAGGTAAGATTCTTCAAATTATACTTTTTGAGAATGATGCCCTTTATAGAGTCCAGTAAGAGTCTGTTCCTTTGGTGTTTCACATTTGGTATAAATAAGAAAATTAAATAAATATTATTAAGCAATGGGTGTTGATAAAGAAGTAAAAGTAAATATCAAAAAGAGTAATGAGCCAGATGCAGATAACAGTTAGAATTACTATAATCGACTAGTTCGCAGAAATGCATAGACTTTGTACATTTTCAATAATGTAAACATACGGTAGAGTGTAGATACATTGTAAGTTGTAACAACAATACATTAAAAAAATTATAACATAAAATATAAGAAAAGCCGGACATTTTAAAGGTTTTTAGCTTTGTCTGCCGGACGGAGAATATTAGGCTAAAAAGGAGGACATTTCCTCTCTTTACCGAACGTCCGGAAACCCTAACTCCACGACCGTTTGGTTTCCTCGTGTGATATTCTAATGTCTGTTGGTTGTATGCCGGTGAAGGCAAGTTGGTATTCTGTGAATCAGATCTACATTGAAGATGACTATATTGGCGTCAGGTATATAGTTTAATAGAGTTATGGATGTTACTAACTAAAACAGCCCGTATTTTGCTTTGCTTGAAATCAAAACACAGGTTTCAGTTTTCATACACTGTATTTCTCTGTAATCACTGAATCGCCAACATTACCTATAATGAGGCAAAGAAGTTTATAAAAAGCACGTTTAGAACCAAATGAGTCCAAAACCAAGGAATGCGAATCATAACTGGAAGCCTGAAGACAACGCCTATTAATGAACTAGAAAAGATCACTTGTTTACAACCAATGCAGGACAGAAGAGATAGCAGAGCCCAGCAACAAGCAGAAAAATTTAGAAGATTGACAGACCACCCTATGTATAACAAGTTTAATGGTTTTGGAAAAGGAAGACTGAAG